>JAHWFP010043978.1:66390-93600 GCA_023313725.1 Lithobius niger | reverse complement strand
GGGGGGGGGGAACCTTCCTAAAGCCCAATTTTACTAACCTCATACCACTGGCAACAAGAACGATGTTTGTACAGGTGACACGATGGCGACATGACACGACACGATGGCGACATGACGCGACACGATGGCGACATGACACGACACGATGGCGACACGACACGACACGATGGCGACACGACCCGACACTTTTGACGCGAGGGTGTGTCGTTGCGGAACCCGTCAACATGTCCCATGCCAACCTACAGTCCGGCGACATAGACGCATTCATCTCGGTCTCAATCCCATGACCTACACCTTTTCCCGGTGATTTACAGCTGGGAAGAGAAAACCATTTACTAGTGTTTTCGTTCCTATTACCTACTCCTTTTCTCGGAGATTTACGGCAGGGACGATATAGCTATTTACCAGCGTTCTCGTTCCTACAACCTACACCTTTTCTCGGTGATTTACGGCTGGGAAGAGATAGCTATTTACTAGTGCTATCGTTCCTATAACCTACTCCTTTTCTCGGAGATTTACGGCAGGAACGATACAGGTGGTTTTTTTTTTTTTTTTTTTTAATGGTACTCTTTTAAAAATTAAACGCTCAACGCTCTTCTGGTGTTTGAAGCCATAAACAAACTCATTATGTCCAGTAGTTTCGTAAATTTGTCCTCACTGGACTTTACTACTCCTACAGTTTTGCGTGATTTTTCGCTGGAGTGCTCATACGAACCGCTGTTCCCCACACCGGGAGCGGCCATTTGAGTACTGTCATTTCCTGACCTGCGAGTGGACGCCCTAGAAGATTTTCCTTTCTTCGCCGAGCTCTTCACTAGGTCAGTACAGCCGCCGGACTTGATCTAGACGCAGTCTTAACATCTCCGACACGTGGCGCCTCCTGACGGCACAGAGACTGCATAGCTGGCGACTGCATCGCAGATGAACTACATAATGTCCGTCACAACAGACACATCGGTTCCAAATTTATCCAATGATTTTTCTTCTTCTTTGGCTAACAATGGTTGCAACATGTGGAGCATATCAGCCATTAGGGCGCCGAACTTCTTTTTCATCCCCGACACTGACGAATCCACCTTGTCCGTAATTCGTTGCTCCATACAAGTGGCTTTGGCATCAAAAATTACGTTGGCTGTGGTCTGCATCGACGCCAGCAACTCTTCATTTGAGAACGGCACCTGTCCTACTCCATCATCAAACAACTTTGCATCATCCCACACCACCACACTTTCATGAACTTCAGCAAAGTCATTTTCATTTGTTGACGCCATGCTGTTTACTCCCTCCGGTTGACAACCTGCAGCCGTTTCGTCATCAACCAAACCTGCCGTTGCTGCCCTGGCCCTTTGATCTGCTTTCTGATCCAATTTCTTCCACGTATGCAAAATGTCCTCCACAGTTGAACGATGATGTAAATCGCACAGTTCACATACTTTGGTGACGAAGTTGCAGGGCCTGCACTCACGGCAAAGAGGGTGAAAATCTCTTGACTGTTTCTTGCAGCTACACGCATCAAATTTCTTCGAATTGAGTCTCCCACGTAATAGATCGTTTGATTCTTCTATCGTGGTCATAATTCTGCCCAGAAAAGTTGATAACTTTGCTTCCAAACAAGAAAACAAAGGCAGCGATGCCAAACACGTCCTACCCTAACAACGTGCTCAAAATGTGATGAGGGGAACAAACAAGATGGCGGCCTCCTAGTTAGGAGTAGCAGCGCCTCTGGTGGGAGAGGAGAGAAAGTTTGGATACAAGCTAAAAAAGGGAGTTTTTTAGTTGATAAATGAGCAGTGATAGCGTAAAATGATGATTTTAAGCATAATTACTGAAGTAAGTATTTGCAGGTAGTAAGAAACATGGTCAGTCAACCGAAACCTTAAAGGCCGGTAACCAACAAATTAGCATTGCAGCAGCTGGCCCCATCGAGTTCTTTCTCGCAGAATGCAAAGGAATGCACATAGCAAAACTTTTAAACGCAACAAATAAGCTACATGACTTCTTAATTCTTGAGTAAAAATTTGATACACACTCGTGCACCTGGAAATAAGCCATAAGGTTTAACGATATTAGTGTCACTAGATGGCGCCAGGATAATTTCTTTATATTTTTCCGTGGCGCCACTAGTGACATCAGTATCGTTAATGTTTATAGCCTGTTTCCAGGTGAATGAGGCGTACCAAATTTTTACTCAATAAAGGAGTCACATGGCTTGTTTGTTGCGTTTAAACGTTTTGCTTTGTGCATTCATTTGCTTCTTGCGAGAGAGAACTCGATAAGCCTAGATGCTGCAACGCTAACTTGGTGGCAACCGGCCTTTAAGTCGGGTCCACTTCCTTCTTAGGTTATAGTTCATCCGTGAACTGCACGTGCCTCATTCTTTAATGTGGGCTGTTCAGACGCTGCCACTCACAACAATCGTTGCCCTCAATGCATTGTTGACCCACGTTCCGGAAATGTTCGAAGCAAAAAATCTGTCAACAATCGAGGACGTCACGTATTGTTGCGGTATTGTTGCTGATTGTTGCGTGATTGTAGCGGGGGCTGCATTTTCGTTAATTTGGGATATTTAGGACCCTCCTCGTTTCTTAAAAATACGCATAAACTACGAACGGATTAATTTCCTGTCTTTTGACACCCTTCTCACATTTTTAGCCTCCTACTTCCAGAGGAGAAAAGGTAAATACCTACACCGTAAGTTTTAATGGTATAGATTAGTTAGCCTTTTCTTTGTTGCCGGCTTGATGAACATCGACATTCCTTGAGTCGGGTTCAATACAATTGTTGAAACCTCCCATGCAGCAGAAAAGGGCGGTTTTTTTGTTCAGTTTCATACATTGTACCTTTAAATGAAAAAAATTTCGAAAAGGAAAACTAATTTGTGAGTCAGTGAGACTGGCATATAAATGCAGCAAAATTCAGCGTAATAGTTAAAAGGATTGTCTCCAGCTAAGACGATACAAAACCAGTTATCTTAACGATCAAAGAGGTTTTGTTTCATTTTGTTGGATGTACGTTAAGACTTAACCTACATCCAAAAAAATGGAACTTCAAAAACTCTCCATGGCAGTCGAAGAGTATAATGAAATCATCCTGACGAAGGCAGGTGAATTAACTTTATCCGCATTAACTCGCAACAATTAACCAAGAGTGGACACAAGAACCTTTATTGTCTAGTTGAGGCTAAAATTTGCCACTACAAATTAGCACACTTAACAACAAATGTTGTTCAATTGGTTGATAACATTTAAAAAAATGGTCTGTCAGAATTGGTACAATCAAGGCGCAGCCACTCTATGTCCAAGACTACGGAATACTGAAATTCTTATACTGGTCATTTTCTGTCCTCATCCCAGTTTTGTCTTGCCAGCCAGTTGAACAATTGGCACTAGCCTAAATCCGTAAAACAAAAAAAATGAGTTTAGTAAGAAACACAAACAAGAAAAGCGTTTATCTGTTGTCCATTCTGTATATCATTGCATAAGGGAGCATTAACGTAACTAAAGCTATCAACTAGATAGGTGCACGAAAATATTAGAGCAACTATATAAACTTGTTAACGCAAAAATTAACAATGTAATTAGAACCTAACTATTAACTCGGTAACTACTAGTATTTGTTAGATGGGTTTTGTAAAGTTTTAAGGAAAGTTCAAATAGTAATAGTGCGGAAAAGTTGTTCTTCAACCTCCTAATTGCTATTGGAAAGAAAAAAACAAATTTGAGGTGACCACCTGGGACTAAAGTTTAACATTTTAAATCAATGTTAAAAATCGCCAATTCCACTAGTGCATTTTTGACTAGTTAAAATGCACTTTTTTATATTATCTCATTTGGTACTGTCAGAACCACTAAATGAAGCCATACTCGATACAATATTAAATTCTTCTTCCAGAAAACAATGGTAATTATCGGCTACCAAAAAGGTAATAAAACATTTTTTTGCCGATTTTACGTCGTTAAGATAAAATGATCTTAAAAAATGAAATATTTTTAAAATGTACTTCTGGCTTCGTTTAGTCGTTTCTGAGAATACCCCATGAAAAAACGTTAAAAGGTGTAGTTTAATCTAGTCAAAAATCTTTTTTTTTCAGAATAAGCAATTTTCTGATTTAACATTTAAATTTAACATAATTGTTCCAAGACATTCGTGATTTTATTGTTAATACGATTCCAAGCATCAGTTGTGACTCTATGTTGTTGAAACCTATATTCGCAAGTGTTTAGGATTTTAAATACCTTCAAGAACAAACGATAATATTAGCAAAAAATTGTTCGATGATTTCATTTAGTACCAGAAGTAGTGCGATAGGTCTGTTGTTATTATATTCTTTTTTTTGCCCTTGTCATAAATTGTTTTGAGAACTACCATTTTAAGATTACATGGCCATATATCGGTTTCAACAATAGCAGAGATAAGTATAACCATAAAATGTTCAATTTTATCCTTTGAAAAAAGATAAACACATAACAGATAGAGAACACATCATGGCTGCAGGATTTACTTATTTTATTAATTTACAATCAGTAAGATATCAAACTAGTTGTTTTAAAAATATTTTCAGAACAGTTTAAGAACAGTTTTTGTATTGTATGCACTATTAAAATACTATAAACTGAAGTAAAACTCACTTTATATGTAACGAACTTAATGAAACATTAGATCGGAAATGACGAAACCAACATTCAACAGAATTTTTCATGTCAATGTAAGCAGTTTTAAATTTAAGGTCATATCTATTTCTTTATCCATAATTATTTCTACAATTAGGACATCAAAATTACGTTTTATGTTTCTCAGTATTTTTTGTTTTTTTCTGGTTCAGACTTTTTAAATATTGAGACTTTTCAAAAATTTTCTGCAATTGAGAGATTATATAACTACTGAAAAAAATAATCAAAGTAATTTTCTTCAGTAGTTATATAATCTCTCAATTGCAGAAAATTAGGGATTCTGTGTTGACCGTAAATCGGTTTAGTTGTGCCTGTCATATTGGATCCAATTTTTTCTAACCTGTTAAAATAATTTGGAGATGTAAAGCCATACATACTACATCCGTGTTTCAAGATTGACGCTACCCACCTATATGACTAAACTTACGACTTTAGTGTGGTCTCATTTATAATGAGAAATATCATAATACGGCGATAGCCGTGTATATATATGATTGAAGTTCTCTTTCCATCAAAATTAAAACTTTTAATTTCTCCGTTCGTATTCATTATATTTCGACCCAACTTGGCCAGATAGTCGATAGGTATGGAAGACAGAATTGTACCAACTTTTTCGCAATTCCGTGCAAAAGTAAAAGTAGGGAGCCACACGTAAATTTGAAAATTGGTCACTTTTTCTTCTTCTTGTTGTTATTTTGATGTGACACGGTTTCAGAAAAAACTACTGCACCTACCTAAAAATGAAACATGATCTAAACCAGAAATTTTCCTGGGCTTTATCCTCAGAGAGACCACTTTTTAGATCTGTCGAGCCATTTCGGAGTTACGGGTCCCTGAATGATTATTTTGATTGTTTCACATTGTTTTAATCATTGTAATTAGGGAACAATGCCACTCAGCAAACTCTAGATCCATTCTTCGTGCACGTGTTATGTCTTTGCTAAAAAGTGGATTGTTGAAGGGTAAAATCAAAGAATCGGTGTTTCAGCTAAACGCATATAGATTTAAAGCAAACTAAGCCACGTTGTTAACTTCGGCCTCGAAATTGGCAGCTAGAAACGATAGAATGGCGTATTTATTTCGTAAATGCAGGATTTCAGAGCTGATTTTAATTATTTCACAGTGGCCAGCAACAATCTACTGCATGCATAATCCTTTGTTGCGCGACGCCATAGACGTAAAAAAGGTACATGGATTACAAACAAGAACGTGCCAATCATATATTTAAACGTAAAGCACAACACTTAAACAGATGCAATTTTCTCAACTGTACATTTGATTATTTCAATTAAAAAATCATCGATTTTTATCCGTGTACCTTTTAACAAGTGTAACCTCAACCATATAACCCCTTTTTTACAGCACACTTGACGTTTTTGTTTGTTAATAGGGCGTGTTAGGCTTACTTTTGAGTGGATAATTAATTAGACGCCATATTAAAGATCCTCCAATGGTAAAACGAAACTGAGTATGTCATTGCCTATTGTAACTAAATATGATACTTTTGAGCGTTATGATACTTTTGAGCGTTATGATACTCTTTGAAACATCTACAGTGCGATTAAGAATCAAAACAGACATTCATTACGTCGTCTTAGGTTTATTTTTTTGGAAGGAATAATTAATTAGCAAACATTAAAAGAACAGCCCAACTATCATCTAATTGCGAAACGAAACTGAGACTACCGTTTTTTAATGTAATGGATATCCTGATTTTGAAGCCGAGTCCCAAACTGAAAATTACCTGGGGCCGATGGATATTTGGGGATACAAACCGAAAGTGCTACTACATAGCGGCACATTTCGTGGTACATTACTTTTTTGTTCCGATGAACACTTGTTCTGGGGACCCAAAC
This sequence comes from Lithobius niger, assembly GCA_023313725.1. Taxonomy (NCBI): domain Eukaryota; kingdom Metazoa; phylum Arthropoda; class Chilopoda; order Lithobiomorpha; family Lithobiidae; genus Lithobius; species Lithobius niger. The sequence continues at coordinate 87,074 of JAHWFP010043978.1, read as the reverse complement.
CAGAATAGACTGTCGGCCATCTTGGTATTACGTCACTTTCGACTACCATTGCTTGACAGCAGGGTCATACATAAATTTGCATACTAATTGTGTTAGATCTGTACTAATGACTACCATGGTATACAAGCTTATTTGGGATGCGCTTTATTTGCCATCATTCAATTTGCTACACAAATTTCTCTCAATTTTAGTGCCATGCTTTGCAGTTGCTACTTGGAAACACTAACACCAGTGTTCATAAAAGTAAAGAATTTAATATATTCTGAACTTTCAACAAGCCGGTAGCATCGAAACTACTGTACCAGAAGGAAATCTGTTTCAGCTATTTGTTGATTTTGGATTATGATTCAGATTTGACCTCATCTTGACATACAAGATTCTTCGAAACTTAATCTCGATCGACCTTCCTTTTTTCAACTCAACACCATGTACTCATAATACCAGAGGTCACCCTTGGAAACTTGAAACTAGGGGATCCAGACTTGACTGCCGAAGATTCTTGTTTGTGTTGCGGGTAGTCCCCGTTTGGAATGCCTTTTGTTCTAGGACGGTATATATGGATTCGGAATACGGATTCTGACTTCATTAAGACAGCGTCATAATATCTCCTTCATTTATGCACTGGTACGGTGTCAGAGTCTCACAACCCTAACGTCAACTATTAACTATTGTGGTAAATGCGTTTTTATTATTATTATTAACTGCTTTATTTTTAATGTGACGATCAACTTATGTAAAGACTTATGTCCATCCATCCATCCATAAAGACTTAAGGCCATCCACCCTTCTCCTTTTCCATTCGACTGGCGATACCATCGGGGACCTTTGTGTCCCTGGCAGGTCTAACCTTGGTGGTAAGCCAGTTGAAATTCTAACTCACCTTTCCTAATTCGATCCCACCTTTTTACTGGCCATGCAACTTTTAAAAATTAAAAAAAATTGTTTCAAACTATTTTTTACCTATATGCAAGCTTTTAAATTGTTTTATCTTGTTTTAGTTTTTACCTTGCCACCTTCGCATTCTCTTTATAAAGTATTTTTACACGCATCTTAAATGCGGCCCCATTTTAGGCTGGCAGTCAGTGATCCCCGCGATCCTTGCCAGACCTGTTGCTTCAACAACAAACATTATTATTGTTAAAAAGATTTTTGGCTGGTAGTCTGGCTACTTTTTATTGAAAAGCACAGATAACTTGAATTGTTACTTTCTAGTCTCCAGATGATCAGATGAACAAATAAATCACCAGCAGTTGTTATGTAAACCGATGTACACAAATCGCTGTTAAGTTATACAGGTATAAGAGAAACAAAATCCTCCATAGAAACGTAAATTTCATTCAAGTAAAGTGATGGCTTCAAAACAACCAATTTCGCATCACTGCTCAGACGTCCATTTAATCTGTGACACATTAGAAGCCAAAAAGGTGGTTCGGAAAGCAGCTTAGACGACAGAAGCTCATTAATGCAAACACGTCCATAGGACGTGGTAGTGTCCATGGAGATTGTAGAACTATTGCATCATATCCCATCCCTTGTAACAAGGACAACTAAGAAACACGCTATGGGTATGTTTCCTGGATCCAGGCAAGGTGGTTCAACATCACCAGAATCGTATGTTACTAAAGCTATGGTATAAGGCGTCTACTTTCCAGGATGCACGTGAGCTGATGTAGCGTCTAGTGGCAAACACGCAATTGCTGCGAGAGACGGCCTTGGCTGGAAAAAGCCATCTCCGATTCAACACTTCGAGCTCATGGAACACTTTGGCAGGTGGCAGCGCCACATGCCTGGACTAATAGTAGCACGAGTGCCTATTTTTTTTGCACCTATGGTTGATAATACCTCTTCACCGTATTTTAACATGGGTTACCCCAGAATATGATTATAGTCCGTGTGGAAGTGATTTCACATTTAGCTGCATGGTGTCACGCCTCGTTATGAGAGATGATACATGTTTTAATATCACGAATACTCCCTACGGATGCTTCTTTACGGCGTTTTAGCTGGCACTGATCCACAGTTAGTTGTGTCCAATCCAGGTACCATCATCTCAACGAAATGTAATTGTCTTTTTGTAATTTAGGCTGGCTGTCAGTGATCTTTCCTAAGGTCCTTGCCAGACTTGTTGCAATTGTGACCAATGATATTATATTATATAAATCCCTAACAAAGGCTTACCAAATCTTAGCTATTATTAGTGTACGCGTTTCGCTGCTGTATTTAATTGCTTCTTCACTATAGGTCTTGTTCACTAAGGAATTTTTTCTTTCTGGGTAGCACTTCTAGAAAGAAACTGTAAACCACTGAAGAAATCTTTAATGCATCACTCACTATGTCTGTCTAATTGGATGACACTTTAAACTAGTAATGCTCTGTGCAGATTGCTTGAACAACTGTATGACACGTATTGCTGTAATTTGCCAGGCATATTCGTTTAATTTGTTGCTTTTGAATTGCCTTTATTCGTGTTAACCCCTGTTTATTATCTTTATGGAATGTGTACGAATTCTTATAGAGCATCTTGCTAATCAGCATACCTTTTCCCCAAAAATAGCCATCTTTAACTTCACGAAGACGGTCAAGTCTTATTGCTACCATTATGTGATGATTCGGTTTTGTACTTTTCCTTTCCTTAAATTATTTTTATTTCTGCATACGAAGTGAAATCGCTATGAATTAATTGTGAATTGCAGCGAGGCCATTGTTAATAATTCAGTGTTCCATTAAACTTTACATGTGATGGAAAACCAAAATCTCCTTATAATAATACCACAGGAACCCATACTTCGATCAGTTTTCATACCGCAAATACACATTTAATTTAGGTGTAAAGAATGATCTACCACTCTTGTGGACATTGTTGGTTTCCGAGTTTCATATTGATTACAAATTCTTGAAAGTTAAGGAACAACTATTAAAAACTATTTAAAACTATTTTTCACTAAAGTGACTTTTATACAGTTGAAGTATAAAGACAAAGCTGAGCTTGCTCAAAACTATAAGAAAGAAAGATTTACTTACTGTAATGTTCAGACAACTAAGTTCCCTCCGAATTTGGGCCACCATCTCTTAAGAGCCAATAGTAGTTCAATACTCCAATCCAAAGGTAAATCTGCATGGAAAAATAATACGATAGGCCATTATAAACAAGTTTTATTTCCAGGTACTTGTAGGCCTAAAAAATTGTGAAGGTCAACTCTTATAGTCAGTTCCAATTGGAATAAATGTTTTTTTTAATAACTTCACAAAAAATGGTATATTTTAATCTTTCTTTACACAATTTAATAGTTAAATTGACATCTTTCGAATGCTGATATCCTCATTTTCTATACCATTATCTCACGCTCAGCCTATTTAGCATAAACGATAAATCAGTCCAGAAAAATTGGCTGCTTCACGTAACTGGAAAAAAAGGATTAGAAAACTGAGCTTGAATAATAAAGCAGTTAATCTCAACTTTTAAGATATTTTCATTTCCTATGCCTTTAACGTGTGCTCTGGTTTTTTAGCACAAACAACAAATCAGCCTAGAAAATACATCAATATAACTGGAAAAAAAATTAGAAAATTTAGCTTGTGTAGTTCTCAGCTGAAAAATCGGTTTTTTATTTTATAATAAACCTGTTATTAGCAACTTTTAAGGTGTTCTCCTTTCCTATAACTTTAATGTGCGCTAAGGTTTTTTTTAACATTAACGACAAATCAGTCCACCAAAATAGGCTATATCACATAACTGGCCAACAAAATTTAGAAAATTGAGCTTGTATAGTTCTCAGCCGAAAAATTGGTTTTTATTTGATAATAAACCTGTTATTAGCAACTTTTAAGATGTTCTCGTTTCCTATATCTTTATGCGCGCCAAGGTTATTTAGCATAAACGACAAATCAGTCCAGAAAAATAGGCTACATCACATAACTAGAAAACAAATTAGAAAATTGAGCCTGTATAGTTCTCAGCCGAAAAATAGGTTGTTATTTTATAATAAATCTGTTATTAGCAACTTTTAAGATGTTCTCGTTTCCTATACCTTTAATGTGCGCTATCGTTTTTAGCATAAACGACAAATCAGTCCAGAAAAACAGGCCGCACACGTAATTGGAAAAAAATGAATTAAGAAATTGAGCTTGCACAGTAAATCTGTTACTAGTAACTTTTAATGTCTACACTTTTTTGCCCATTTAAAACCCATAAAACGAAACTTATTTTAATTACATATTTAGTTGATTTACTGCACTACATTTTCTACTATTCTGTGTGACCCTCGTGTATCTGGAGTAATACACGAATGAAGTTTGGTCGCTCTTTTAATTCTCATCAAGTATACAAAAACAAGAAGACAATAAGAAATAAGAATTCGTTCCACAATTTTACCAACTACCTTGTCAGTTCTACAAGCTCTTAAACTAAAGATTTTACTGAGTTATCATACCATGAAACAAGTTTGTGTACGTAAGAGCGTAAATTGAAGCAATTTTTTCCTATCAAGCTTCATCAAGCTTGGCATTGTAATCAGTCATGAGCTAAATCAGAGCCTTGATATTGTCCAAACACTCTTTATCCCTAAGCGAATTACAAAAAGTTGCTGATATTTCTGAGTAGTCGAATAAAGGATGAATAACAGCAAATAGAGGCTGCTAACTTCGGAACTGTTTGGCTTTTTATTGATGTTTATACAGCAGCAGACATAATGATGCCTCAATCGTCGCAGAGCTAACATTTGATGCCAGTCGTGCAGCCTATTGAGAGGGGTGCTGGAGATAATGGGGATAAAAACCCGATCGTCGTTTGTCAAGCCAATGCTGTTAAAGTGGATTTTTTAGGCGTAAAAAACGTTGGTTTGTCCAAAAGCTTACGTATAATTATGAAGGGTGTAAATCAGAAAAGACTGCACTTGCTCAAAATTGGAGTAGTTGCCAACAAGTCCAAAAAATCTAGCATTTTTAAGCCGAACAGCGTTTGCATGAGAAACGAAGCTAATGCATTTATCTACAGTGCACCTTGCAGCTAGCTATACTATTGAACACGAGTGAGAGCTATGCGGTAAATGTGGGGGTTATGGAATTGACTTTAAAATTAAAAATACAAGCAACAATTCATACGAATAACTAAACTGTATATATAATACGCTTAGGTTGGGCAAGCAAATTCATCATTATGAATTATGCACTACAATAAAAGAGGGCGAGCGACCGACAATGTCAAACAAACGGGTGTGGCCTGTAAAAATCGACATATGTTTTAATAATGTTAGCTCTTAGCGCAGACTTGAAGAGTTTAAAAGTTGGTTGAGTAACAATCACTGCATGCACGACCATTGTTAGGCTTGGTATCAGAACGGAGACACGTCCGCCATTGAAAATAGACATTTACTTCCATAACACAAATCAGCAGGGGTTCAAAGGGAGGGGGAGCAGGGATGGTGATATTCAGACCACACAATAGGGGTAAGACTAGACCGGCGTATGTTACACCGGGGGTACAACTAGTTTAAACTAAAACATCAACGTGTTCCAAAATCAACTACCTACAAAATTTACAAAAATTAAAAAAGCCAACTTGTAAAAAAATAGATGTTATATCAAACTGAAAAGCTGCTATTACGTTCAATCAAGGTCGTGATGCCGTTCTACGATGATTCAGTTTTTACAGGTCTTCTCAATCTTGACTTAAACATTTTTGTATCCCTTTCACTGGGTATGTGCTTTATTTGCAAGGCTACATTTCTCATCTTAATTCTCATTGCTTTTTTCACCCAAGGACGAACAATGTAGCCAAATAAGTCGTGAGGAGGAGGGTAAAGATGTAAAGCCTCAAAAACTTTACAAATTCCCGATTTATTTCTAGTCAGGCTGAAGTTGGATGTTGCAGACGTAAAATGTATTTAAAAAAAACCTTGGTGTTTTAATTTGCAACTTTTTATAAATACGAACAACTTAAAACCTGTGAACGAAGATGTTTAAAATAAAATGTTTCTGCTTTTAGTAGGGTGAATGTTTCAGAATTATATAAAATTATGAGCCGTATTTCCTTTGAGGCTTGAGACTGTATCACCAAGAAAACGATGTACAAATGAAAATAGTCGAAATTTCTCTGTTATTCGGTATTGCCATGAAATATTTTTTTACTCACCCAAAATGCGGTCAATGCAGCCTCAATGATGGACACGACGTAATCCTGAAAAAAAAAAGAAACAACATTCTTTTCCACGAAAAATCCAGGAAATAAATCCGAAGATAAAACGTAAGCGAAAAGTAAATCCAAACGTAAAAAAACCTAAAAAAAAAAAAAACACACACACACATTTTTTTATTGACCTATTTTTTTTTATTTGGTTTGTTTTTGTTTAACTTTTAGCTCCGCTATCCCACGATGTAGTTAGCCAACTTCCGTACTCATAAAAACATAATATAGCACATAAACATTAATACCTAGTGATACACTAGGTGTTGCACTAGGTGTTACATTAGATGTTGCACTAGCCTGTACCATACTAAATATTTTATTTGTTTATTGACTACAAAATTTAACTAAAGGAACTTAAAATAAACTGTTGTTGAAAACTATTGATTGTTGACACCCGACACTCGTGATCACTCACACCATTCGTTCATTCACTAAATTAATTTAGAAACCAGGCAAATGTTATACGTTGTAAAGAATTTTTCTGGCCTGAAAATCTGCAAATTATGAAGCCGCATCACTGTTTCATCCTTAAAGCCTTCCTAAGATATCATAGTTGGCAACTTTAATTTAAATCGAATTCTGACGCAGTGAGTGCGTTCATGAGGCAAATCAGGCCTGTTCTTAACCATTACATACTATGGTGCTTCTTGATATGTTGGTTGTACTGTTTGTGCGAGTAGGAAAGGTTTTTGTTGCGTCTTTAGGAGTAATTAAGGTTAGCCCTATTAAGCAGTGTGATTGTTGAATTATGTCTATTCTTCTCGTAACTATTTTGGGGGGTGATTTGTATCCGTGGAAAAAACTACGGACTCGCTGCTGGGAACTAAGTGCAGAATTAAGTGACTAGGTATGTGCCTTGAAGGTGCCAGGCACATTCTGTGTCTTGATGAACTTGTTGTTCCAGGCTTCGGTGTTGGATTTGCAACCGAGCGAAAGGACTGTTTAGTTTCACTAGTCAATACGTTAGGCTTAGGGCCCCAGCCACAGCTTGTCCATTTAGTCTTGAGTTCACCTTCTGGCCAAGTGTGTAGAACCTTGTCGGGGCTGTTTAGAATGAATATCCCAGTGAAGAGTGTTAATCACCGTGTCAGATTGGGTCAGTTTGTCTCTTCAAAACGTGTCTTACCAATAGCACAGAGTGAAGTGGCCCTCACCCCATCGTCCCCTATGAGAGCCTGTCTCGCCACGTTTTTTCCCCATCAAATTCAAATTGATAGGTTTAAGGAGCACCTGCACCAAGGCCTAACTTTTGAAATTTCATTCTTCTAGTGTAATTGCCCTCGAGTCATAATTTTTTTAAAATACGAATCTAAAACATATTTTTTATTTTCATTCATCCTATTTTTGTGGGAGTGCTGTACCGGTATATTTTTGGTACATTTTATTGCACTTTTGTACTGCTACTTTGATAACGTCGGCAAAAATTGTTGCACCTGAAAGAGATTGGGCTCTAAATCATCTGTATACATAAGGTTATCATGTGAACCAATATAATTTAGCTACCACATTTTTTTATTTTTTGTAATATAATCATAATTACAGGGTGTTCCAAAAGTCCCAGATAAGCTGAATAACTTTCGAACGGATGAGAATTGAAACTTGCACCTTTAGGAACATCGGTTGGGTTGAGGGTTCTATATTTTGGCATAAGAGACATCGCAGTATCCACTCCCCCCCCCCCGTATGGGGGCCCCAGGGGGCACAACTCCGTAATTTCAAATGGGAAGGGGGCTGAGTAGCAAGTCATATTCAAAGCCTTTAACGAGCTTAGAAAAATGGCACAAAGAAAACGTCGCTATGTTGCTCCAATCAAAAATGATGCCCCATCAAAGTTCGAAATAGCACATTGCATTGGAAGCATTTACTCCACTAGAAAACGATTCAGAGATATTCACAACGTGACGGAATGTTTCAGATGGATAAACTGAAAGACGCACATAAAAGAAATGTGGCAATAGTAAGGTCCAGTATTTCTTTTTTTTTTTGGGGGGGGGGGGGGAATGGAAGCGGGCAGGTCAAATAAAATTTTGGCTGGGGCTAAACTCAAAAGTTTCAAATTGGAGGGAGGAATCGACCAGCACCTCTTAGTAAAGATCTTAACAAGCAAATAAAAACAGCGAAAAGAAATCGTCGCTACGTTGCTTCTTTCCAAAATGGTGACAATGCAAAGTTTGAAACTGGTGGATAATTAGTGATAAGTGGATTTGTGGCCACATCGATAAAATGCATCTCAAGAGAAAAATTAATTAAGGACCCAAATTCCAACTCCAACTCCACCTCCCCACGTCCACCCACGCTCTGGCTATTGCAAAAACAAATCAGAATAGGAAGGTAGTGAATGAAGACAATGAACTGAAGGTAGAGAACAAACTGTTAAGAGTCAAGATTAGACTAAAGGAAAAATATCTGTATTGCCAAACAATTTGTCCTGGAGGGGAAGCAACAATTTTTCGAAAACTTCGTTAGTCAGTGTTAATGTAGGACTGATAATACCACAGAGGCTTTAATAACGCGAACTAGCCCCCACCTGCCTCATATTTTCTTTTTTTTCCGAAAAATTTGATGATTTTTCTTTTAACTTCACGATTTTATTCGTATTTTACTGATATTAATGCCCTGGTGCTCTGTAGTACCCTAAGCCCACCCCTCCCCCCTTCTACATACAACACTGCCCACAAAGATGTTTTTCTTTTTAGTTTTGACCATTTATCATTCTTGGAATTAAAATCTCTGATGGCATTTACCTACGCTAACACCGAACAACGAAACCTTACTACCCACCAATCACGATGAATAAATGTTTGATCAATGAAGATGTTTTCCTTTATTCCGACTTTGAAACTCTTGACACCATTAGTTCGCTACCTTCAGTAGTAGGAACGATTTCACCCTACCACGATTTTGCGTTTGCATACAGATGGGGCAGTTAGAATTTTGGTTCTTAATTAATGTGATAACCAAAGAATAAGACGTTTTGGCGTAATGTTTATATGAATTATATTCTTAGTTTGACCTAAGGAATTAATCACCTAAGTTTGGACATGACCTTTTTTACACCCTGTATACTATAAATTATACAGCCAAAATTTTGTGAGTCTTTAAAAGCCACACCGGAAGTGTGGAGAAGTATGATTTTAGTTCACTTTATAGTCAGCACACCTGGGAACTTGTGCAAAACATTTCAAGTTATTACCTAAATTCTAAGTAAAGTTATGATGCGTTTAGTGATTGACCCCTAGCGACATTCACGTTTCGAGAAAATCAAGTTTGAAAATGCTACTTACACAAAGCAAAATCAACCCAAAAAAAAATTTTTTTAGCCATGTACCGATTAATAAAAATTAAACGTGTTTTACCATGACGAACACGTTTTAATGCACCAGACTAACCCCGCGCGCTCCGCCCCCCCCCCCCCCCCCCCAAAAATGGAGGAATATTTTTGGTGTTGGTGCTCCCGTCCTGGTCCAAGTCACTTTCCTTGGGATTAATGAAATTATTATTAAAAAAAAAACCAAATACCATCGTTAAAGTTGCTTAGTTACCTTTTGAACTCAGAAGACAGACATAAAAGCTACATTTTATTTTGACTGTAAGGTTTTAAAAGGTATAAACAATGCACCAGCATCAAATCGAAACTTGGTATACTTAGAGGGTGACACGATTTTGATTATGTGATGGCCTGTTATGTGCAAGTAACAATTCGTTTTTCATCATATTTTTAAAATTTCATCACCCATTATTATTAACAACTAGAGGATGCCCGTGCTATGCACGGGGCTGGTCATGAATTAAGTTTACAAACCCACTTTTCCTGATACACTTAAGCAAATAGGAGTTGACTATTTTAATCCTACTGAGTGGACTGAAAAGGACGAAATTGTAAACATGTACGAACAGTCCCCCCTCCCCATTATTGCATCATTATTGTTTTGTTTTCACTTACAGACGTTTGATTGTTGATTATACTTTGCAAGATAGAAACGATCAGCCTCGTGCTCAGCAGTGATTGTTGTTGTCCACTTTCAGACAATTCAGCTCAGCTCTGAAGGTCCTCATCTGCGGATTAAACAGTGCAAGTAATATTTTTTGGAGATATGTTGACGGATTCCCCGCGTATTATAACCCTTATATTAGCCACTATAATTCCCAATAAAAAAACGGCCATCTTTAATAAAAATGGAAGAAAGCTTTATCGACTCTTAACGAGCCACATTCAGTTTTATGATGTCTAATTTGACATGTTTGCATTTGATTGTGTTACAATTGCTGTTAATGCTTGCTGCTGGTGCGTTGGTTTGGGTTTAAAAAAACTTCGTGAAAATGTCGCATCTTTTACTTCTTACATGTGAGTTCAAAAGTTTACCAAATAATTGCAACGTTGTAAATGTTTTATTTTTTAGTGGTACGTGAAGACAGCTGCTTAAGCACACTGGCACTGGCACACTGACTAGCTGTGTCTTTTTTAAGATGGTCGTGGGATTCGATCTGTCATTAAGTTGGCATGGATACAATGACACACTGCTGGGTTGTGCTTTCCAGCTACGCTCACGGTCCCCGTGAACGCCTTTTGCGAATTGGACACGTGTTTGAATTCTCTTTTTCGATTGTACAGTGTGCCATAGCGTATGTCAACAATGCAGTTAAGGGGTTATTATATGTTTTTTTTCTTCCTTTGCTCTGTGTTTTACCATTTGAATTTTGTTTTAAAGGGATATACCTCACAGCGCCATTTTTCTCGAGCCTCCACATCAAGTACGGATCCAAAGGTCTGTTTACTTACCATTAGTCTTTCCCTAGATAAAAATCTGTTTTAAAATGTAGCGTCTAGGAGATTTGTTGAATATTGGGGAACTTTATTTACGTGATGCTTTGCACGCCTGCATTGACCTTGAAGTTTAATCTGTGTGTGTGCAGTACTAATTTTAATCGTTTGCTATTAATTACTGTGAGATTAACAATATAAAAGACTAAGGCAGTAAAAAGACTTAGGCAGCAAGGGAGTATAAGACTCTAGTCTAGAAAATTATAAATTGTGATTTTAAAATACAAGAATCATTCCGGTTTTTGACAACAATTAATGCGTTTACTCTGGCTTGTCTATTAGGCGCAATGCCAACTGAGACAGTAGCTTCGTTCTTCGCTGTGAGAAACGAAGCTACTGTCTCAGTTGACCTTTGCTATGGTAAATGCGCGGATGCGATCGACGCGTGGCTGTTATAAGGCAGGTGGAAGGTCATAAGGCTGGCCGGATGTTGCTTTAAACAAATTATTCTTTCGTAATACTATAAGAATGCAATCTTGCAATCCATTTCATGATTTTTCAGGCTACAACCTATTTTTCATCAAAGGAAATCTGAGCATGTCCCTGCTTTCTTGGTATCATATCCCAAGTATTGGCGTAGTATCTTAAAGCTTTTCTACTAGTGCATTCTATGAATTTAGGGAACTAATGGTCAATGTGCCAGATTGAATGAAAAGGGCACTATTCCTAATCATTTTGAATATTCAATAGAGTTAGTTTGGAATTCATTGGCAGCTTAGTTTTTTTTTTTTAGTTGTGAGTGGAAGAAAAAGTCGAAGTCTGCCAAATTACATTATCAGTTTAACACGTTTTAGCTGGTTTTTAGTTTAACTCATTTGGATGCAATGATAGTTTTGGAGTGTTGTGGGATTACTCGCTGATCACTAACAACATTTTATCGCGACTGATTAAATGTACTAGAGATACACAAATGTTTGAAATTCGTGATTAACTTGAACAAAGTTTCATTGGGGTTGCATGGCAATTACCAAATAAATTAACAAAATATGTTACACGTCTAACAAGATTGTTTTCCTTTATCTGCTAATAGTGATAAATTATTGTAAAATTATGATTAGCTTCAGTCACCTTCTGAAAAAAACGCCTTTAGCATGTAGTTTCGACAGCCAACAGATCTCAATACAATCATTTTATGTCACCGAATGAGCTCTGGACCAGTTATTGTCCGACTGACCAAGATGCTGGCCAACAGTTTTTTTTTGCCTTTAAAAGTTTAAATATAAGGGAAACCGATCACTTAACCATAAGATTTTTCTAAAGAACGTACTTTAAAGATGCCCCGACCAAAGCTTTTCAATACAAGAAAAAAGTTGTTATTCGTCATGGTGAACTATTTATTGACAATAAGAAATGTTCGCAAGCACAGAGAATCTTACACTGCGTAGGTGTACCATAAAGGGGGTCTAATCAAAAACGGGTGGGGTGTTCAAAACTGGTTTTGGTCTAGTCTTTATTCCAGGTATGTAAGACAGATTAAGTCTTATGTGGCCTTAGATGCAACATGTTATATATCAGTAGCCAGGCAACCAATAACGAGCAAATTCCTTCTTGATTTTGCCTTAGAGAGGGAAGGTGTTGTTCCTTTGCTTATATGTGTTTTCTACCTTATGGTTTATGAAGCCATGTTGATAAATGTTGGCCGTGTCAGTATGGCTCAGTAGTAGGACTTATGCTTTTGCAAAAGTAGTGGGTTCAGTTCACCGCTCAGGTAGTCAGACGTTTAAGGTCAAAAGGCAACGTACATAGGTTTGTGTCCGCATGTACTTAACCCAACTCGAGCTAACTTGGCTTTTCATCCTGTTTAATTAATGAAACTACCACTAGAAAGTCATGTGTGGAGTGATAAATAAACTCCACGTGTTGAACAGTTCAGTAGTGACCAGTCATTTTTTTTTTACCAAGTTGATGTTTCAAAGGTTCATGCAAATAACGTATGGCACAAGGAAGAATATTACTCAGGATATGGGCATCGACATTCGAGGATTGTTCTGATAGATTTGCTTGGAACTTTTAAAATTAACTTATTTTACAACTAAGAATAATTATTTTAACAGCACGTGTGTGTAAATGCATACATGTGTGTATTTGCGTGCATTTGTATGGGCACCATATGTATATCGGTGCATGTGTAAATACACACAAGTGTGTGTGTGTGTGTGTGTGCGCGTTAAATGTATAATGCATGCGTGTTTACATGCTAGTGGCGAAAAGTGCTTTTGACTACTGAAAAGGAACGGTTTAAAACTGTAATTAAAAACATTGATTTGTAAGCAATGTTGGAATGTCGTGGTATGTAACTAAAGCTATTTTTAAACTGTGAAGTTCAGGATATAATGCAGCATTATATTATATAGTTTAAGTTTTCGTATATATTTTAATTTTCATCAAATATTTCACTATAATATCAGATAATAATATAATAGTGAAACCTATTTTTGGGTTTGATAAATACAGACACCAGTCTAATAAATTTGATAATACATACTAAGACACATACAAACATTCAAATACAGCTAATGTATTGTTTTTGAATTCGCAACGATATGTACAATTTTCATACCATGTTATGCATGGAACTTTATACGAGTAATGAGGAGTATTGATGGAATTTGTAATGAAATCTTTTGGAATGGCAGTTACTACACCGGAGCAAAGACGGATAGTTCAGCTAGCATACAGTAAGAAACATGACATTAGTTGCAGGTACAAGTTTCATATAACATATTCTACCAACTAATTTGTTTTCGTTTTGTTCAGTATAAATAAAAAACAGAACCTTCCTTACAAGAATACTCAATTTATGGAAACAGGCATTAACTTTTAAAACTGCAATATTCGGCCAGTTCTTTGAATTTTATCTGTTCGGATTTTGATATCGGCAGTTATAGGAAGACTGTAACTGCCAATATCAAAATCCGAACAGCTAAAATTTAAAGGCAAAATTCAAACGCAAAATTCAAACGCAAAATTCAAACGCAAAATTCAAACGCAAAATTCAAACGCAAAATATGCTGGATAACAACAACACCTGGTGAATAAAACTATGTCACAGATAAATCAATTGACTATTATTGTTGTTAAAAACTGAGATATCCTCTGAAAAAGAAAGATAAGTACTGCAAAGTATCCAAAAAATTCACCGTGTAAAGAAATTATACGATTATTTAACCAATAACCAAAAAAGCATGTCATTATTTGTCTCCTACCAGTTGTGAACACTCAAAAAAGTGAACTCCTTTGTTGTTACTGATTGCAGTTTAATTAAGAAAATAATATTATTACTTTCCATGGTGAATACCTTTTCAGAAATTCGGTAGTATCTTTGGTTTTTGGGTGAGTAACATATACTGACCAATACTGATTAATGGGTGACAAGACAAAACTTAATCACCTTTACTTTATCAGCTTCTTCCTTCTCCTCTTCATTAACAGTTACAGTGAAAGTGAAGAAGGAGCAGACAATAAGCACCATCGTTATCACGAGCCACACCATGGCCAATCCCGGGCCTGCTCTCTAGAATATAAAATAAAAGTAATTTAAGTTAAATACTTGCTTTACTATAAAACTTAAATGTGGCGTGGCAACAGGTTTAATTTACACTCAGTTTTGAAAAGTAAAATTAAAAAAAAAAAACGCACTGTTTAGGTCTGTCTTATAAATACACTTGCAGATGTTCCCGGCTTTGCCCAGGGTTTTGTTTCACCCGTCCCCAGTTTTGCCCGCCCCGGGGTTGTTATCCAGTTTTTGGTTGCTGTTGCCTGAATGTTGACTGCGACAGGCAATTTTTCTTTCTGTAATACTCCCCTTATCCTTTCTTCTGCTACTTCCCGTGTCCCGTCCCACTTTTCTCCCATCCTACCCCAAAACATTTACCTTGTAGATTAAGTTAATGCGTAATGGTAACAGATGAATTGGTCCCCTCCTCCACCCTCACAATCTCTTTATTTTCTAAAGAGCAGGGATAAAAGAAACAGCGCTCCAGACACGACATTCCTTGTTCAGGGCATTCTCCCCCCCCCCCTCTCCTGATTTATTGCTGTGGCTTGAGCAATCTTTACCGCGTGAAAAAACTGTCCTTCGTGCATGACGTCATTTGACACCTGCTGCTGAGATCACCACGTAGAGCAAATTGTTAGTCGAGGCAGCAATCTGCCAATGTCAACTTCTTTTCAAGGCAACAACGTACCCTAGTTTTCATTGTTGAGTTCCCCTTCTTCAGGGGTTGTCTTCATTTCTGCCATGAAAGTTTGGTTTATTATGCAAGAAGATGATGTGAAAGGTCTCTGCTTGATTAACATTGATTTCACCACTAACATTACGTTCATGCTCACATGGCATACTGTTTCTTCAAATAAAAACAGGGTCAATAAGTATAGGATATCACCTGGCTTTCGAGGGATGAGATGTAACAATCTGAGGGCGTGCAGCACCCGAGTATTGTTACATCTCATCCCGGAGAACGCTGGGTGATATTCTATTTATCTACCGATTTCAACATCGCAGCTCGTTCCTTATTGTTAAGCACACGCACAACCAAGAAAGAATCGTGATGACGTTCTTTTGCTCAGACCGCTCGACAATGGGACTGTGTGGGCAACATTGTTTACACAGACGTAATTGTTAATAGCATTGTTCTGTTGTCCTGTTTATTGATTGTAACTCTATTCCAAAGTTACCCATCACCATTTATACCGCTGAACCTCAACGATGTATCGCCCCTTCAGACAATTTCTCTTAAAATTTTTTAAGAAAAGTTGTTTGAAGGGGCGTTGAGTTTCCGTGGTATGATTGGTGATGGGGTACTTCGGAATCTAGCAACAATACAGAAATAAAATCAAAGAACCTTTGTTGGCTACCTGGGTTATTCGTCGTTGTGCGATGACTGATGCGGTAAGACAATAAACATTTAATTTCAGGACAAAGAGGCAGTTGTCTCAGAATGACTAGTATTAGACTTCTTTGGGAGGCAACCTTCATCGGGTAGGGTGAGAGCTATCCACCAACTATTTTTTTTTTAGTTTTCAAGTAGAATTGGTTAATATTTACAAATAGAATTCATGTAGAATTTATCAGTGTTGAATAGCTATAGTGTTGTGTTCGGTTAAGTATTTTATTATTTTGTTGTGTTATGTTAACATAATAAATTAACGTAAAAGGTGTAGGAATAACAAAGAAATATGACATATGGTAGTGTTAGCATGGCTACCTTCATCTGGTAACCAACAAAAATAGTAACCAAAAAATAGTAACCAACAAGCGTCAATAGGCATAAAATTTGTTTGTGTCATTGCATTCGAGCTTGTTTCCGAAATACCCCTTCAGACAACAACGGAACTATTGCTTCGACATATCTTTGTTAGACTATTGTTGTGAAGAGGGATGAGATCTCTCATTCTCACCCGTTTTGAAGCTCTCAGTCCTCTTATAACAATACAGCACGACGGGATCGCAGCAATGAACGAGGACGAGGAGTGCTGGGATCCACGACGGGAGGGCTGGGATCCTGGATCGCAATACCCGTTTATGTTAAATGAAAAGAGGAAGAAAACAAACAAAATAATGTAATAAATTTACTGAAAAAAAAACTGCAACAATTCACGTTACTCACAACACTGCAACCGCTGCTTTACAAACGTTGGTTTCTATTAAATGATAAAACAGAATAAAGCAACCGAATATAATCAAATGGAACAATTTTTGAAAACAACACCACATCAAACGTAAAAAAAATCTTTCAGGAATTCATGTTAATTACAGCAATGCAACCGCTTTCAAAATTAAAAGTTTCTCTTTTCGTTGCGTGTAGTATTGCGTCTTAATGAATATTCTACACAAACTTATTCTACTTATTAAACGTCGACATTATTGGATCCCAATACTCGGAAAGCGGGCAATATCCTATACTCCCGGGTGGAACGAGAGATCTCGTCCTTCGATTTGAATAGCCCATAGTTAGAGCATTCCAAACACCACTGTTACAAAAGACCATTGTTGCCATTGTTAACGGAGGGATGAGATGTTGAAATTGGTATGATATCAACAGTTGCTAAAGGACGAGATGCGACAATGTCGAGACGCGCAGCGTTGAGCCATTACTGTCCCTTATCGGGTGTTATACCACACGCATATGGTTCGGCGTGGATTCCGAACAATGCACATTTGTTAGAAGCCATTGTCTAGGGAACCCACTAGTAGATTCTGAGAACCCTGTCCCAACAATGTAGCAAAAAATGTTTGGTGACGTAGTGGTTACAGCATGGATTTTGCAACAATGGGCTGGTATAAGTGATTTAATGTACACTTTTGGTAGAGCGACGTACGAGGTGGTGTTGAATCATGTTGAATTGAAGGGGCGAAGCCGCCGAGGATGTTCTACACCTCTGAGGACGTCGGTCTACCAAAAGTGTGCATTAAATCGCTTATACTGGCCCATTTTGCAAAACCATGCTATAACTTTCTTTTTACCCTACCTTCATTTCGTGAACAGCAGCACCGAACAGAAATACCGTTGTCGGAAGAAAGGAGAAGTTCTCAGTTTCTTGTTTTCCGAAAGCTCTAACAACAATCGAACAACAATGCTTTAATAGTATGCTTTGATATGACGATTCAAGCGTCGTATTGTTACAATTTCCATTGTTCATCGAAGGGAACATACGAAATGAAGCAACAGTCCATTACCCTGAGCAACTATGCTTTAACAATACGTTTTGAACGGTCATCCCACGTGAGATATTGTTACTAAAGTTTGGTTGTAGTCTGTGAGGGCAAAATCTTATTTCCCATGTCGCTGAAGGAGCTCCTCGGAATCCACCAATAATGCCGGCAATAGAGCTGTTGCAGTTGTTAAAGAAAGCAATGTTGGAGGTAGAGAATGTAACTGTGGAAAATTGAAAATAGTCATCCAAAGCAGTGTCGGATTGGACCATCCGAGAACCCGGGAAACCCCGGGGAGGCCCCCGCTCTAGGAGGCCCTTGTTAAAAAAAATACACTTTTTTGAACAATTTCACATGAATTCGTATGAAAATTGCATTTTAATTTTCAGGAAAAGTTTTAAATTCACGTACATTTCTTTAAAACTACGCTGTGATCCTCCCACACTGCATGAAACCCTTGTTTCACTTTTTTTAATTCTTTCGGTTCCACCAATAAGGGGGTAAGTGCCATTTTGACCAAAATTGATATTTATGTCCTGGCACTTGCTCCGTTATTACACGCACCTTTCAGTAAATCTAAAACGAAAGTTGCATGCTTCGTTTCGAAGGTATAGTACTTTTGTATTTGGTGCCACTACATGGCGTTAGCTTCAATAGTAACTTTTGCAAGCAATAAGGTGGTAAGTGCCGTTTTCAGCTAGGCTCTTGCAAGCAATAAGGGGGCAAGTGCCATCTTAAAACAACGACAGCAATGGCATCCATGCATGACAACGCCATCCGAATGGAGGAGTGACCGTGTAAAATTTAAAAAATGCAATGTTAACCCAAAATAGAGTACTGACGGCACTTACCCCCCTTTATAATTAAAGTTGTCACTTGCCCCTTTATAATTCTGCATTTTGTATAAAAACATCAATTGCGTTTTCTAATGCATGAATGGAGCTTTAGTGTTTTCATATAGTAGACAGTATTGTAATGCATAAGCCTGCAAGGTTACTTTGACACTAAAGCGTAAATTTATGACCTTATAGTGTTATTTTGCTCTCCTGAAAAATTGACTTCTTGGCACTTGCCCCCTTATTGGCGGAAGCGACAGAATTAGAAATGAATTCGTGTAAAAATTGCATCGCTCAGTTGCAAGAAAACATTTCAAATTCACGCCTTTTCATGGAAAAACGTTAGTTTCCGGGGTGCCCCCCCCCCCTCCATTCTCAACCGGCATCACATGTTTTAAATTGTATTTCCAAGTTGCAGAAAAACGAATTAAATTTACGATTTCTTACGCCGAGGCTTCCCCCCCCCCCAATACCACCTTCGCCTGGTGAGTGTGTTCTTGAGGCATCTGCAGTATATTCTCGGAGAGGCCCAACCCCTCCCACTCCGAACTTGATCCAAAGTAGCATATTGCTTTACAAAAATGGTCATACCTGTTAGAATTCTAAAAGTGTGCCAAATAAGTATGCAAAATAAGTGTACAGAGTAAGTGTGCTGAATAAGTATGCAGGATAAGTATTCAATCATTGTTGAGCATTGTTGAAACTGTGCGAATACGGGATTTATACAACATCGTTTTAACACCGATCGGAACGAAAGTAGGGTAATAAAGAATATTTTCGTCGTTGTTTGAAGGGGCATTTCGGAATCAAGCTAGCATGCAATGACAAGCCAATTTCATGGTTATTCATGCCGATTTTTAATACTTTTTTTTACACCTATGAGTAATATTACCAAACCAATTTATGAGTAATATTTCTTTTTATTCCTACCGACTTTCCGTTAATTTATTTGATTTGAAATACGTTAACATAACACAACAAACTTATAAAATACACCATAAATCATAAATTACACCATAACTCATAAAATACACAATAAATCATAACCAGCAACGTAGCCACATGCTAACGATCAGATGGTAAAGTATGCTGTAAACTAAAACAGATCAGTTTGTGGCTCGCTCTGAAACGCTTTCAAATACGTGTTTATTTGTCAATTTTAAATTAATTGATTTGCATTTGAAAAACGTTAAAATAATGCAACAAAATCGTAAAATACCTATGGGCTCACAACACCACAACCGTTCAACACCAGTTCTACTTGTAAATATTAGTAGGGTAAGACTACGATTGAGCTGTCCCTCCACCCACCCACTCCAGATGGAAGTGACGTCATTACTCCCACTTTCGGTCACGTGTTTTTTTTCGTTTTCATCGATCTGGAGGATGGTGGGAAAATGTCTTTTGCTACCTATTTTCGTTTTCATCGATCTGGAGGATAGTGGAAAAAGTGTCTTTTGCTACTTTTTTTCCGTCAATCTGGTGAAGGGTGGAAAGTGATGTCATTACCCCCACTTTATCATTTTCGTCGATCTGGAAGATGGTGGGTAAGTGACGTTTGTTAGCTTTTTGTATCCTTTTCATACCTTGATGTCATTACCTCACTTATGACATCACAGTGAGATTAATGACGTCACTTCCGGTCACGTGGTCAATAGTAGTGGTAAAATACGATATTCTGTTACATATATACCCCCACTTCCGGTCACCTGATAAAAGTAGGGGTAATAATGCACTTCCGATCACCTGATGAAAAGTGGGGGGTAATGGCGTCTCTTTCATTTTTCGTCAATCTGGAGGAGGGTGGAAAAGTGGTTTTTACTATCTGTTTTCCGGTTTTCATCGATCTGGAGGAGGGTGGGAAAGTACTTTTTGCTTCCTCCTATGATGTCACTTCCGGTCATGTGATCAAAGTGAGGGTAATGATGCGCTTCCGGTCATATGAAGAAAAGTGGGGACGTCAGTTCTGGTTTTTCGTCAATCTAGAGGAGGGTGCCTTTTGTTACCTTTTATTCGTTTTTTTGTCAGCCCGGAGGAGGGTGGGAAAGTGCTATTGCTATCTTCTATGACATCACTTTCGATCACATGATCAAAATAGGGGTAATGACGTCACTTCCAGTCACGTGTTGAAGGTGGGGGGGGGATCACTTCCGGTTTTTCATCGATCTGAAGGATGGTGGGAAAGTG
>JAHWFP010043978.1:0-66380 GCA_023313725.1 Lithobius niger | reverse complement strand
GGGATCACTTCCGGTTTTTCATCGATCTGAAGGATGGTGGGAAAGTGTCTTTTGCTTCCTTTTTTTCGTTTTCGTTGTTGTGGAGGATGGTGGGAAAGTGCCTCTCGGTACTTTTCTTCGTTTTCATGGATCTGGAGGATGGTGGGAAAGTGTCTTTCGGTACCTTTTTTCATTATTAAAAATAAATAACAAAAAAAAATAAAAGGCATGGATTGAGTTCAATAATTTTAATGGGAATAGGTGGCGAACTGAGCTGCAATTTAAAAACGCCCATATACCTAGACCCGAAAAAACCTAAAAAAAGAGTATAAAATGGCACTCGTCTCCTGGATACGTACTACAGTATTTTCAACGTGCACGCTGACAATAACGAATTGTTGTACACTATCGACGGTGGAGCGAATTGGATCGAGGTGCGAGTCATTCCCAGTGCTTACGAAATTTCGGACTTGAATAATTTTATAGTCTACTTTGGAAGGAAGTGATCACGAAAAAAATGCCATCGTTTTAAAACTGAATCACAATACTTCAAAAACAAATTTGGTTATAAATAATCTGCTCTACGGCGTTTCATTTCCGGGAGATAATAATTTAGGAACTGTTCTAGGGTTCCTTCCGTGGAAAAATCCGTGGATATAATGGGGTTGAATACAATTTTCGTCCATACCAACATAATCGGGTTTTTCTACGTGAATGACGACACTCAACCTTGCGTATAAGCTTTTTATACGGGACTGCCACCGGGTTATAAGATTATAATTTCCCCTCAAAATTTGATTTATCTTCCCGTAACTACAGACAAGATTCGTAATATTCGTATTTGGTTAACTTTTCAAGATAATGAAATGATAAATTTAAATGGGGAAACCCTTACCGTCAGACTTCATCTGAGGTCTAAAAAATAATTTTGTACATATTAAAAAAGAATGTTAGTATTCGAAAGAAAAAAAGAATAATTGGAAAATGATTCGTCGTAGATCGATTAAGGGCAAAAAACGCAGCATTCGTCAAATTTATAACGAGAGTGAGAAGATGAGTTTAACCGAACATAACCTCGATATAAACGAATCTTTACAACAAGATTCTTCCATGGAGAGCTACGTATTTCACGAATATAATCCGATAGTATGAACCAATCTAAACAACGTTAATTCGGAAATTAGAATCGTAATCGAAAACCAGGATTTGTTCCTATACGTCGCGAATAGTTATCTTCTGATTAAAGGCAGGTTACTGAATGCCGACGGTTCTAGTTTTGGATGCGGACGTTGCGTCTCTCATCAATAATGGTTCCATGCACCTGTTTTCCAGCATTAAATATCACTTGGGGGATAGGCTAGTGGACGAGTTAAATTACCCCGGTTATGGGACTCTTTTTTTTTTCTACGTTTAAAGAAACCATTCGACTGTCGACGTAACCCTTAGTAGCCACGTCGTGTTCCGCGGTTGGAAGGAGCGTAAATTTGATTCGTCTATTTTTTTCATCGAGTACCCCATCCTCGTCCTCGATCAATGCCATTTGAAGTTTGTCTATTTCATAGGCTTCTCTAATAACCTCGAAGAAATAGTCTCTATTAACAGCTTCCGAAGGGCTTTCGGGGCTCGCTAGGTTACTGATTCGTTTATTTTTTGCGTCGAATATGTCGCGAGAGTCCATGATCACGGCATTGTCAAGTTTGGTTTCTAATTCGTTTATACCGAGAAGCTTCGCGTCAACGTATTCTTTATTCGCGGTATCCTTAGATTGTGTGGGTGATGCAAGGTCCTTGATTCGCATACTTTTTGCATCGAGCAGTCCATCGGGACCTACCTTCAAAGCGTAACCGAGTTTGGTTTCCACTTTGTTTATGACGAGAAGCTTCGCGTCGACGTATTCTTTATTCGCCGCATCTTTAGATTGTGCGGGGGATGCCAGGTCTTTGATTCGTCTATCTTTTGCGTCGAGTTGACCATCGACACTTTCCTCCACCGTAGTTTTTAAAATTTTTACATCTGTCAACTGAGAATAAGTCGCCACATCTTCGGGATCTATACCAGCAGCAAGATTAGTAAAGCGATTCATTCGCATGTCCGATATAGTTTTTGAATCGACGTAATCCTTAGATTGCGAGGGAGTTTCGAGATATTTAATACCTTACTTTTCAGCGTTAAAATGTCCATCCGCATCTTTCTTCAATCCTACGTTGGCTTTAAATTTCTTTACTTCGTTTTCTAATTCGGTAAATTGGGAATAAATTACATCGTCGGGTTCTGTAGCAGCTTCAGCTTTAGTCAATCCCTTATTCTGCATGTCGTAATCATGGTTCAGGTCTAATATAAATCCTTTACCGGGAACTCCTTTCCGTCTCTTTGCGTTCGTTTCAAAGACTGTCCAAATTTATTAACCGGCATTTTGACGATTCTTTTTTTTTATATATAAACAAAAGGAATAAGAAATGTCCCATTTTACCTGGTACGGAAATCTTTCGAGTCTGTTGCAATCAAATTCTCTAGAAGTTAAGACGGAAAATGCGACGAATTTAAAAAATGGAGTAAGATGATTTATCTCCTTCCATAAAATTCGATGATTTAAAAGGAATAGGTTCCCCATTTTAAACAAAGATTCCAGGTGTAAAGGATGGATTTCTCCGTCGACCCCCGAAACACAAACCGCGATGAAAAATCTTAAAAGATACATCTGCAATAAATTAGAAATTGAAACCGACGAGCAGAAACCCGTTTCTCTGGCGATGTTCAGTTACCCAAATTACTCGCACCCAGCTTCCACCTGCTACCAATTTTGTCAAAAGGCAGACTGTGAGTCGGATAAGCCGCTATGTCTCAGAACGTGGATGTACAACAACATCCACAAAACTAAAGGAAAACTTAACAAAAACGTTATAGAAAAACCATGGTTTAACTTGGCTTCGTGCGGAAGTATGACCTTGTCGGAAGTTAGTGGTAAAATAAACTCCGTGTACATCAGCAACGACGCTCCCAGAACCGTAAAACTTTGGTGTAACTCAGATTACGGAGTCGTCGAATCTATTACATTCAACGAAAAGTTTTCAGATAAAGACTTTATGAGTTTGATTTCTGAATAAGAAAAAAAAAACCATGGATATTCAAAATTACGATTTCTTCGTGCCAATCAAGGAACCCAAAAATCACCCATTTCTACCTTCAAACATCAGATACCTGATTATAGGACCAGCAAACTGCGGAAAGACGAACTTACTGTTTAATTTTATCTGTAACGAGGGATGGTTGGATTACGACAAATTATACATGTACAGCAAAACTCTATGTCAGGCAAAATACCGAGCTTTACAGTCTATATTTTCCGAAATTGAGGGAACCGTAGGGTGGGAGATTGCGAGTTTTCACGACTCTCAAAACGATTTAATTCCTTCGAAGAGTTGGACACTAAGTTTCGTAATCTCATGGTTTTTGACAATGTTCTTTTAGACAGACAAAAAATCATAGAACGTTACTTCGCTCGAGGCCGTCATTCTAACGCTGACGTTTTTTATTGCAGTCAGTCTTACACCAAAATTCCCAAACAAGTAGTTAGAGGTAATGCCAATTTATTAATCGTATTTCCTGTGGACGATTTAAACCAGAAACATTTATACGAAAATCACGTTGGTCCTGACATGGAATTTCCGGAGTTTAAAACGTTATGTAGAACGTGTTGGGACTATCCGTACGGGTTTTTATCGATCAACAAATGTTAAACGAGGGACGTTATAAACGTACGTTTTCGTTGGATGATAAAAAACAAATGAAAGAAAAAAGAGATTAATATTTGAAAAGAAACGTGAAATAGTAAATCTCAAAAAACGTTTACGGGAAAAAAATTTTGAATCAACGTTTGGACGAACGAGATCAAGAAAAATCTTTACAAGAATTATTTTAAACCCGTTGTTAGTACTTTGAAACCTGGCGTTGTTAATCCACCACCCGAGTCCTGCGAAAACGATTGCCAGTTTTCCAACGAGAAAATGACTAAAACCTATACGAATTTTTACTCCCATAAAAAAAACCTATAAATCTGAGGATGATGATGATGAAGAGTCGGAAACCACGATGAACGAGACGGAGAAGTTTGAATCGCCGAAACCTTCCGTCGAGCATTCAATTCCGATAGTACGAGATCCCAATCTTTCCGAATACTCGACTCCCATTCCAGCTACGCGAAACGAATACGCATCTATCAGTACAGGTTTGAAAGTCACCCCCACACTTTCGGCAATACAAAACAGATGCGTGTCGACGCCTCCAGAACTTCCAAATTTTCCAACCCTCAGATCTTTGGATAGTCTGTTACCTGGCCAAGTCAGAGAACAAACGGTGAAATATTTCCTGATAAAATTTTTCCAAAATCCCAAAGAGACCGATCCTGTCTTCGGACTGCAATACGCCGTGAAAACTGGAGAAATGAGCATCGCTTATAAACCCGTAAAAATATTCGAGAACGACATAGTGGTCAGTGGTAATCAGTACGCGGGAAGACGAGGACTTTGGAGTTTGCTGGTTTTTAAGGATTTGAAGGAACCGTCGTACGCTCCCGAAGTCAAGACAAATCCTCTTTTAAAAAACATGCACGCTGTCTACCAAAACAGCCATCTGGGCACTTGAAAACCTAAGTCGAATCGTAGTGCTAAGTACGTGTCGATAATCGGTCCTATCTGGGAGGACATAAAAATGAAGAAAAAGAGAACTGGTTTGGTAAAAAAAAACCCGAGAGCAGGGTGGATTACAGGTACTACGACGATCCTAACGATCTGGTCGAAAGACTGAGGCTTTTGTACAGGTCAACCCAAGCGGTTCACGACGGTCACAGGAACGAAATGATGGAAATTTTACCGGAATTGGAACAATGAAGGGTCATCACCACTCGAGAAAAAAAGAACGCTTATCAGAATTTGGGTTTACGATAAAAAAATTTTGTATAATTAAAAAAGAGACCAAGATGAAATATTGCGTGAAATGTAAGCGATCCACACCTAACCGGCCTGAACCTCCTACTATTATTACATTGAAAAATAACAGAAGCATGACAGTCTACTTTTGCGAAGTGTGCGGAACGAAAAGAGCTTCCTTCATCAAGTCTGGGAAAGGAATCGTAAATAAAATCGTAGACCATTTACCGGTAGAAGTACATTTGCCCGGACACCTATATTGTGGACCAGGAACAAAACTAAACCAGAGATTAGCTAGAGGGTATCCTGGAATAAATAATCTGGATGAGGCATGTAAAGAACACGACTTTGCCTACTCAAAAAGTTCAAATTTAAATGAACGGCACATCGCCGATGAAATTCTTATATCTAAAGCTCGAAAAGTACGTAAGGATCCTTCGATCTCTTGGAGAGAAAAATTAGCCGCTGTGATCGTTAAAAAAATCATGGGGATGAAGCTCAAGTTCGGAATGGGAAGAAAAAAAAAACGAAATGGATCAACTCGTAAACGAACTCTACAAACCGACGCGGAAACATTTCCGAGGCGGAAAGTGATTGTGCATAGTCTGAATGATCTATGTCAAGCGGACTTGGTGGAAATGATACCTTACTCTAACGTTAATAAAAGATTTAACTACCTACTGACTTGCATTAACGTTATGTCCAAGTTTTCTTGGGCCATTCCCCTTAAATCAAAATCCGGTGTAGTCGTTACGGAAGCTTTTAAGAAGATTTTCGAAGGAACGACACCCCCTAAAAATTTACAAGTTAATTTAGGTAGTGAATTCTACAATAAAGACTTCAAAGCGCTCCTTAAGCGTCACAACATCAATATGTACTCTACCCACTCTCAGAAGAAAGTGAGCATTGAAGAACGTTTCAACAGAACGCTGAAAACTCGCATGTGGAAACAATTCACCAAGGAGGGGAACTATCAATGGGTACACATTATTGATGAGTTAGATTCATTGTACAATGACACGGTTCACTCCGCAACTAAACTAAAACCGAGGGAAGTAACTGTCGGAAGAATTCGGCGATCCACTTCGCTTCTTTCTGTCTGCACACATGGCTTTGAAAAATCTGCTAGTAATTTGTCTGGATCAGATGGTTAATTGTAAGGTGCAGCTTTGTTTGGGAATCGAATTTTTAAGAGACGATAATGTCTCGTCTCTAAAAAATTCGGAATTATACAACCCGAATGACATTCCCGCTGTACTGGACGAAGCATTCCGTAAAATTCAAGAATCCATCGACGTTTATGCCAGGGAAGGGAGTGGTTGGGCCATAAAACGAATCACCAACTTGATCATCAGAGTGGCGGAGTATCAACCGATGCGAGCTTCGTCGTATATTCCACTCCCTAGAAAACTCGAGGCCAAGGCGAAATCAGTGGTAAACGTTCAAAATCTAAACCATTAAAAATGTTTTCTATACTCTACGCTATCGTCGGGTTTGGGGTTAGACAGCACTAACCCCGAAGATTACGAAGGGCTCGAAGACATGCTTGACACTAGCTCTCTCTCTTACCCGACCAAGTTCGAGGAAATTGAAAAGTTTGAAAAGCTGAACGATCTTTCGACCAACATCGTCGGTTTTAACGATTACGAGGGACTATACCCGCTCAGAGTTTCCAAGAACTGCATGGACTACCTATCAACCTTATCTCATTGAGTGGCGCCGACAACACCCATTACTGCGGCATTATGGACATCTCCACGTTTTTACGTTATCGAGGCTCGGGGACTAATGTAAAATACTATTGTAGAAACTGTTTCGCAGGATTTGGAATGGAGTGGATGTTTTTAGTTCACCGAAACGAATGCGTAAAAATCAATTCTGCGCAAGCTCTACGATTTAAAGCTGGAGGAGACAATTTTCACGAGTTTCGACATTTTAACCGTCAAAACCCCTTTCCTCGGATCATCTATGCCGACTTTGAGTGTCTACTCTTGCCCATCCACACCGCTCAACCGGGACCGTCGACGGGCTCGACCACCCGAATTCATTGACACGCACCTTGCAGCTTCGGTTATGTCATGATCGGTCAGAACGGGGAGATTGTTAATCGAGATTACTACTTGGGAGAAGATGCGGTAGAATTTTTTTGTAAATGCATGAAGAAAGAAGTGCGACATTATAACAAGTTGTTGAAAAGGATACTACCTCTCAATCTTTCCCCAGCCGAACAGGTCAGTTACGAAGAAGCCAAAATCTGTCACTATTGCAGAAAACCCTTCCCCTTTTTGGTTTCGAAAGGCGACCCCAACACTAAAGTTAGGGATCACTGTCATATTAGCGGAAAATGTAGAGGACCGGCTCACTCGAAATGTAATCTCAACGCTCAAGAAAAAAGAACCATCCCAGTCGTATTCCACGGTCTAGAAGGGTACAACATGCATCTTCTCGTACCCGCAGTGCACATGTTTAAGGGACAAGTCGACGTTATCGGTCGGAATGCCGAGCGTTTTCAGAATATGACGATCAAGAGGTTAAACAGTGGGATAATCTTTCGATTCATAGACAGCGTGAATTTCCTTAAAGCTTCGCTGGATACTTTGGTCAAACACCACAGGAGCTTCCCGATTCTCGAGGCGGCTTTGGACTCTGGCTTAAAATCCTCTTAGTTCGTCGAAGAAACCGCGCGATAGAGCGTTGTAGATCTGCTGACCCGGAAGGGCGTTTACCCCTACGAGTACGTTACCAACATGTCGGTCTTCGAAAAAGAAGAGCTTCCCTCTCGAAAATGCTTTTTCTCTCAACTGAAGGACGAAGAGTTGGTGGGTGAGGAGTACGTGAGAGCGCTCAACCTGTGGCTCAAGATGAAGGTAAAAAAATTTGGCACCCATCACGAAATCTACCAGATGACCGACGTTTTCCTACTCGCGGACATCTTCGAAGATTTCAGGAAATATGCCTCGCCAACAACAAGTTGGATCCCTGTTACTATATCTCTACACCGGGATTTAGTTGGGCGGCACTGTTGAGAATGGAGGAATCCAAGTTGGAGTTGTTTTTACACTCGGGAAAACACAACATAACATCCGGCATCAGAGGCGGCGTGTCATTTATTTGCAAGAGATATTCGAAGGCGAACAACAAACATCTGGCCAATTTCAATCCCGGCAAACCCTCCAATTACATAATTTACTTGGATATGAATAACTTTTACGGTTTCGCCATGAGAGCTCGTCTCCCCTACGACGGATTCCGCTACTTGACCAAGGAAGAAATTCGGACCTTGGACGTTGACACCATGCCGGACGATGCGGATGTCGGATATATACTTTAGTCGACCTAGAAAACCCAGCGGAGCTTCACGACTCTCATAACGACTATTCCCTAGCTCCCGAGAAGCTCGAGATCGGGGAAGACCTCGTTTCACTCTTTTCCCAAAACACATCAATCACCACATCAAACCTTCAATGAAACTCGTGCCAAATCTCCTGCAAAAAAAGAGAACTACGTCGTTCAATACCAAAATTTGAAGTTCTACCTGCATCATGGATTGATTCTTCGCCGCATTCGAAGGGTACTGAGCTTTAACCAGAAACCCTTGATGGAGGGGTACATCAATTTCAATATGGAGAAAAGGCAGCAATCGACCGCACTCTTTGAAAAGGATTACTTTAAACTGTTAAACAACTCGGTATTTGGCAATACAATGTAAAATAAGCAGAAGCGAGTCAACGTGAAACTGTGCACCGATCCCAAGAAGGCGGTCAAGTACACCTCCCAACCTCACGCGGAGTCAGGAGCGTCTGTTGCGATCTACCGACATACTCGGGGTTCAGTATTCTGGAGATATAAAAACTGGCCATGTTCTGCTTCCACTACGAATACGTTAAACCCACGTACTAGGACCGTGCCAAACTCCTATTTACCGACACTGACAGCCTCTGCTACGAAGTGGAAACGGACGATGTGTACGAGGATATGAAGCGAGACCGTGAATGCTTCGATACCAGCAATTATCCGAGAGATCATCCCTTGTACTCCAAAGCGAACAAACAAGTCCTGGGGAAGATGAAGGACGAGATGGCCGGTGTTCCCATCTTAGAATTCGTCGGTTTCCAATCCAAAATGTACGCCATTAGAGTGCAGAAAACGAAGACGTCCATGAAGGCTAAAGGTATCCAGACATCTTTCGTGAAGAAGCACTTGGACTTTGACGATTACGAATCCGCCCTAAGAATGCCAGTACCCGCACCGAAAGGAACCTGGACTAAAATCGCCAGCTCGAAACACGAACTAAGCACGGTGAAAGTCACGAAATCCCTCCTCTCTGCTTACGATGACAAACGTTTTATCCTAGACATTGGGGAAGATACGCTAGTTATAGGTCATCGAGATTGCGGCACGTGGCGAGAGTACGAAGACGAGTTTGACTCCGATGTAGACATCATGACCGAGGAGGAGGAGGAGGAGGAGAGAGAGTTTAGCGTTCATCTCTAAAGAGAAGGAGGACTTGAACGATGCTAAACGAGTGGAGGAGCGGATTAGATCGGTGCGACGATCCGCGGTACTAGAGAACCGCAGGATAAAGCTGAATGATCTCGCGGCGTGGAAGGAAAAAGAAAAAGCTAGGCAAAGAATGTTAAATAGGGAAAGATGGGCTACTATGTGTCCAGTGCAGAAAAAGGCGAAATTAGAGAAAAAAGCCGCTAGTAAGGGGAGGGCTCAAGAACGAGAGACTGAGGAGGAAAAGAAAGCTAGATTGGAGAAAAAAGCCACTAGTAAAGGGAAGGCTCAAGAACGAGAGACTGAGGAGGAAAAGAAAGCTAGATTGTAGAAAAAAGTTGCTAGTAAGAGGAAGGCTCAAGAACAAGAGACTGAGGAGGAAAAGAAAGCTAGATTGGAGAAAAAAAGCCACTAGTAAGAGGAATGCTCAAGAACGAGAGACTGAGGAGGAAAAGAAAGCCAGGTTGGTCACTTGCAAGAGGCAGGTTCAAGAACAAGACACTGAGGAGGAAAAGAAGGCCAGATTGGAGAAGGATGCTGCTCGCAAGAGGAAAATCCGCACGCTTATGAAATGATAGACCGGCAATGCCATCGGGGATCCCTGGCACCCAAAGTGGTCATTCCCTTTCCTTCCCGTCCCTTTTCCCCTTCCCAATCCTACCCCAACCCACCTCTTCTATAACTGCAACCTTGATGCTGGTGCAGAGGCTTACCCCATTGTTGAATATGCAAATATTAAAAAAAAAACAAGTCAAAATAATTCGAAAAAAGCTATAAAAATAGACTCGGATTTTTTTTGGCAGTTCAATTGGGGAAATAGCAGTAGCAATCAAAAAAAGGTATCAAAAGACACCATCCACCAAATTGACAAAAAAAACGAAGTGACGTCATTACCTCCACTTTGATCACGTGACCGGAGGTGACATCATTAGGCTCGCTGTGACGTCGTAAGGGAGGTATCATGGAGGCATTAAAAGGATGCAAAAAGGCATCAAAAAGCACTTTCCTACCATCCTCCAGATTGACGAAAACTAAAAAGGGGGGGGGGGGTAATGACGTTACTTCCCACCCTCCTCCAGATTGACAAAAAAAGTACCAAAAGACACTTTTCCACTATCTTCCAGATTGATAAAAACGAAAAAAGGTAACAAAAGACACTTTCCCACCCTCCTCCAGATAGATGAAAACGAAAGAAAGGTAGCAAAAGGCACTTTTCCACCGGAAGTGACGTCATTAAAAGGACATAAATCCTTCCGGTATATCGTGCGACCCGATGAGATTGCTGTTGGCAACATTTACACAGGTTAGAGTTAATGTCGCCAAATCACCACGCACGCAAGAAAAAATAAGAAAATGAATGTGTTGGCAACATTTACATACGTTTGAACTAATGTTGCAAAACTGAATCATGCAGGAAAGCCGACAGGGATTTATGTTCCTTTAACCCCACTGTGACGTCATAATTGAGAGTCATGGAGGTATCAAAAGAATGCAAAAAAGTAGCAAAAGGCTCTTTACCACCATCCCCCTCCAGATTGATGAAAACCAAAAAAAAAAGTGTTGGTAATGACGTCACTTCCTACCCTCCTCCAAATTTACGAAAAAAAAGTAGCAAAAGACACTTTTTCCACCATCCTTTGGATTGAGAACGAAAAAATAGGTAGCAGAATGCACTTTTTCCACCCCCTCCAGATAGACGAAAACCGGAAGTGACATCATTACCCCCACTTTTCATCACCTGAACGGAAGTGACGTTATTACCCCCCCCCCCCCACTTTAATCATGTGACCAGAAGTGGGAGTAATGACGTAACTTCCGTCTGGGGTGTGTGGGTGGCGGGACAGCTCAATCGTATTCTTACCCTACTAATATTAACCAGTGTTACATGAAACAAACTAATTGGTTCGTGGATAGCTCTCACCCTACCCGATGGAGGTTGCCTTCCAGAGAACCTTAATACTAGCCATGTTAACACAACCGTCTGCTATATATTTTTTTTAAAGTTTATTTGTTAAATATAAAGCTATCAATAAATGTTTATTTATCGTGTATAAGTATTAAGTAATCAATAAATAAACGGCAGTATTTATCACTGATGCAGCCCATTTTGCTCTCCGTCCTATAATTACACGTTTATTGTCTTACCACTTCACTGTTCAAGATTCAGAAAGCATCTATCATTGCAAAACGCCGAATGACACAGTTAGCCAACAAAGCTTATTTTCTTTCATTTCTTGATTGTTACCGATTCCAAAGTACCCCATCACCGTTCATACGTCGGAAACTCAACGCTGAATAGCCCCTTCAAACAACTTTTCCTAAAAAAAAAAATCTTTTAAGATTAGTCGTCTGAAGGGGCTCTTCGTCGTTGAGTTTCCGCCGTATGACCTGTGAAGGGGTATTTCGGAATAGAGTTACAATCGATAAACTCAAGCAATGACAATGCTGTCTTTGTGTGAGCATTGTTGCACGCACAGTTGTCTTTTCAAACTTCTGAATTAAAGAACGTCAGTAGATATGTTGTGGGGAGTTGCGGAGTTGGAGAGTTGGTGGCGGAATGAATTTAAGGTTAATACCTAATTGTTGGGAGCATCCGGCAGAAGACCAAGGA
The DNA here is from genome assembly GCA_023313725.1 of Lithobius niger. NCBI lineage: Eukaryota > Metazoa > Arthropoda > Chilopoda > Lithobiomorpha > Lithobiidae > Lithobius > Lithobius niger. Next base: position 54,365 of record JAHWFP010043978.1, on the reverse strand, counting down.
GCTCGAGCCATTACAATTGACGTCAAACATTAAGTACAGATGTTCACAGCCATACATTGTTACAACAATTAATACAGGATGACAGGAAAGTCATGGTCATAACTTAGATGGTATGTAGTACTCATCCAGACGAACAAAAAAGTCTATATAAACATAGGTCCGGAATCGACCGGTTTCCAAGATCCAGTGACCTTTGTCCCACAAAAACACACGCATTTTCAGCCAACATTCAGGGGTAGCGAGCTAAATTCAGAAACATAAAAAACAATGCCTCTTAAAGACGAGTGAAAAATCCCCACTTCGTGAGCTGTGCCCAGACATTCCCCATGTGTTGAGCACAAGTACATCTCACAATTACAGTGTCTGGTTGTGTGTTTGTACGTACTGCCAGAGCACAATGGCTGTTAACCATACCAATCAAGAGATGGCCGACATGCATTTTAAGTATGGCCGGGCCAATGGAAACACAGCGGAAGCTGCACGGTTGTGCGCTGAGACCTATCCAAACAGAAGACATCCAGACCGTCGTATGTTAGCAATGATCCACTCACGTCTGTGTGAGCGTGGCTCATTAGAGGTCGCTTCACGAGAGGGAAGACCAAGAACGGTCCGAACTCTTTAACTGGAAGAGCGAGTGCTACAGAGAGTTGACGAGGACACAGGAACGAGCACACGGCGGATTGCCACAGCAGAAAATGTAAACCATGATGTTGTCTGGAGAATCCTCCATGAACAATTGCTGCGTCCTTATCACCAGCAGAGTGTGCAAGCCCTAGACGAAAAGGACCATCAGCATGGGCTGAATTTTGCCAGTGGCTGCATCAGCATTGCACTGCACTAACCCTCTCTTCCTGCATAATGTGTTATTTACTTACTGATGAAGCTGGATTTACCCATGATGGAATTGTCAACTTCCATAACACCCATGTTCGGGCTGATGGAAATCCCCACGCGATCCTTCAATCAATGTTTCTCTATCAATGTGTGGGCTGGTATCGTAGGGGATGTTCTCATAGGGCCGCATATTTTACCACACAGGCTTGCTGGGGATTCATACCTCACCTTCCTGCGCGATGAACTACCTGGCCTACTCGAAAATGTCCTACTCATGACACGTCAGATATGTGGCTCATGCATGATAGGGCACCAGCCAACTTCCAGCTTGCTGTCAGGCAACACCTCAATGAACTGTTTGGAAAGAGATGGACTGGCTGAGGTGGACCACGTCCATGGCCTCCCCGATCACCAGACCTGAACCCATTGGACTTTTGCATCTGCGGCTACGTGAAGGGACTTGTGTATTCAAGAAACATTGAAACCGAGGCACAACTACGGCAACAAGTTGAAGCTGCATTTCAGGAAGTGGGGCAAAACCAAGGACTATGTGAAAGAATCCAGGCATCCCTTAGCAGAATAGCGGAGGCATGCATCCAGACAAATGGCGGACACTTTGAACATATGTTGTGATGTCGTGGAGAATCGCCCTGCATCTTTTCAGAATTCAACCAATACCTCCTAATGTTCCCATAATTTTGTTTCCAGCGAGTTTTCGTTTTGTAGGTTTCTCAGGAAAAGAAAGTAGTGATTTATCACGAATGGATCATGGCTGGATATGTCCTCACACCACTGACTTCACACACAGCGACCAGTCACTTGATCAGAGAGCAGGCGGTGGGAGCAGCAGCGAGCAAGCGAGTTGGTGGTGGTGGTCTCTCGCTCCGCTCGTGCCGCACGCTTCTCGGGTCAAGTTATTGGCCTGTGTGACTTCACACAACTAAATTCGTCTCTTGCGGAGCACGTACTCAGCATTTCTCATTGCTTAGACATTACTTATTTTTAATCCTCCAGCGGGTGCCAGAATGGTGTGGCACGCTGACTGTAGTAGAGTGAATCTCAAAAGAGCACAGTGTCTTGTTGTGTTAACTGGCTTACTTACAAAATACTAAGAAGACTCTTCTACCTCTTTGAGGTAAAGGGGGTAAACATCACCGCTTATTTCCAGGCTGGGGATTTTTCACTTGTCTTTAAGAGACATTGTTTTTTATGTTTCTGAATTTACCTCGCTACCCCTGAATGTTGGCTGAAAATGCGTGTGTTTTGTGGGACGAAGGTCACTGGATCTTGGAAACCGGTCGATTCCGGACTTATGTTTATATGGACTTTTTTGTTCGTCGAGATGAGTACTACATACCATGTAAGTTATGACCATGACTTTTCTGACACCCTGTATAATAGCATCATGTCAACTAACAATGAATTCACCTAAACCGACAATGAGCCAGGAAGCGAGACACGCGATTTCTACTCCAGTCGGCCTTGGCTTGAAGAAGCCTTATCCATCCCCGCTGCAAGGCCGTTTCAACGCTGTAGCACGCGAGTTGCTGCATGTTTGAACTAAACATGCTTGGTAATTTTATAATCCACACTCCTTTGTGCCGCTCTTGGTATAGATTTTTTTTTCTTAAATTAATGTTGCAGACTTTACACGGGTTTCCTTGTTTCACAAATTCTAAGAATTTTTACTTAAAAGCTATCTCCTTACCCGCTACGTGTGATGCTTTGAAGCAGCAACCACATGTCGCCTATAATTTTTTACTAATGTAAAAGATTTCGTGCAAGGCGAAATCGTACCAAGAAACTATTCGTGTTTACCACAATTAGGCTGGACTATTGCTGAGTAGAGCACCAGCTAATAGCACACTATTGAACGAATGTTAATGTTTTACAAATGCAAACGTAGAAATATTTTCATTCCTTTCCTTTCTCACATTTTTAGCCTACAATTCTCACAATTACGCTACACTGCTGAGTAGATCAACATACTGATCGAATGTCGATGTTTTAAAAATGCAAACGTAGAAATATTTTTATCACCCTTTTCTGTTATCAATATAGTTTGTTTAAGTAGGCCTAATTTGCATTTAGCATTTCTTCTTTTCGTACCTTTACGTAATTTCATTTAAATTTACGGCCAAATTGGCAGTTTGAATTTGAAATACCCAAAAAATCAACTGCCAACAGTTGTCCCATGAGTGACCTGTACGTGCCTCATTCTTTAATAAGAGCTATTCCGAATGCCAGCCATAATCCCACTGACAACACTACTGGACCACGCGCCGCCTACGTGGCGCAACAATTGTGGACCATCCTCTCAGCATGAATATATGATATTCCGAAACTAACAATCGACTTCGAAAAATCCGTTTCAACAATGGTCGAAAGGGGTTTTTTGTTTTTTCGTGGGGAAAATTTTTACCTAGAACTATGAAAATACGCCTAAACGATATCCGGAGTAATTTCCTGTCTTTCGAGACCTTTCTCACATTTCTAGCCTTCCTACTTGCGGAGGAGATGATGTATATAAAAATACACTGATAAACCGACCGTAAGTTTTTAATGGTTACGAATAGCAGATTCGTTCGCTTCGCTCGCTCATTCCACCACATCTCGCTGCGCGCGAGGAGATTTCTTGTTGCTACTCATATGGTGCTGACAGACACTTCCAGCGAAAATATCAAACAAATATTCAAGGAAGTGATCCGAATAATGTGCGCGTTTTTCTTAGTGCATCAGTTCATAATACTAATGATAAACAAAACTAAAAATGGTCAAATAAGTTTAATGTAGGATTAGTGTTTCACGTGTTTTCTTTTATCCAACGTGCGTTCTTTTATCCAGAGTAGAAAGTCGGTCATTTCCACTACAGAATAAGTATTTATCCTACAACTTACTAAGAGTGTTTAATAGAAAGTGCTGTTTTTGATGTTTATGATATGGAGTGCCTGTCAGCACCATACGAGTTGCAACAAGAAATCTCCTCTTGCGCAGCAAGACGCGGTGGAATGAGCGAACGAAGCGAGCGACTCCGCTAGTCTAAACATTAAAAACCTACGGTCGATATATATATATAGAGATTAGAAAGATGTCAAAGGTCCGGTTTTCGCATAGGCGTATTTTCGTATTTTTAGGTTCATAAAATTGCCTCGAAAAAAGCGATAAACCACCTTAAACCATTGTTGTTCCGTTTTTTTCGAGGTTCATTGTTAACTTCGGAATATTGAATTTTACTGCTGAAGGTCGTGGTCCATAATTGTTTCGCAACTGTTGTCAAGGCTACCTTTCGTCAACAGTCGATTGAAGGTAACAGTAAATGATGCGAGCGAGCTCAAGGTTGTCATTAAAGAATGAGGCCCGTGTAACTGACGGGAGTTGATTGTTGCTTATTTCAAACACTATCGAGGTATTGTTCGTTTCTCTACGAAAGCAGGTTGTGGTGGTTTAATTCGAATCGTTCTTTACTGTTTGTCTTTAGCGTTTGTCATCAGAAACATCACTTCTTCTTTTACACTCTTAGTAAGTTGTAGGATAAATATTTATTCAGTAGTGGAAATAATCTACTTTCTACGTTGGATAAAAGAAAATACGTGAAACACTTCTGCTACATTGAACTTAACTGACCATTTTTAGTTTTGTTTATCAGACAGAAACAGAAAATGCAACGTTTTGAACGTAAGTTAGGCCTACACAAGGCACTACCTTACCCAAAGCTGGTCATGTTTTACCACAAATAAGTGGAGACTGGCCGATGGCTTTACGTAAACACTAATGCTCGAATATCGTTGTTTGAAATGATACAAACACTCCCAGCAAAAATTATCAAACAAATGTTGAAGGAAATGATCCGAATAATGTGCGCGTTTTTGTCAGTGCATCAGTTTATAATACAAATGATAAACAAAACTAAAAATGGTCAAATAAGTTCAATGTAGCAGTAGGGTTTCACGTGTTTTCTTTTATCCAACATAGAAAGTCGATCATTTCCACTACTGAATAAATATTAATCCTACAACTTACTAAGAGTGTTGAAGAAGAAGTGATGTTCCTGATGACAAACGCTAAAGACAAACAATAAAGAACGAATCAAATAAAACCACCACAACCTACTTACGTAGAGAAATGAACAATACCTCAATAGTGCTTTGAAATAAGCAACAATCAACTCCCGTCAGTTACACGCGCCTCATTCTTTAATGACAACCTTGAGCTAACGTGGATCATTTACTGTTACCTTCAATCGATTGCTGACGAAAGGTAGCCTTGACTCACAACAATTGTGAAACAATTATGGACCATGACCTTCAGCAGTAAAATTCGATATTCCGAAATTAACAATGAGCCTCGTTGGTTTGAGGTAGTTTATCGCTTTTTATGAACCTAATTTTATGACATAATTTTATGAACCTAAAAGTACGAAAATACGCCTACGCATAAACCGGATTAATTTCCTGTATTTTGACACCTTTCTCATCTTTTAGGCTTCCTACTTCAAGAGGAGAAGAGGTACATATATATATATATATATATATATATATATATATATATATATATACCGACCGTAAGTTTTAGACTAGCGGTTTAGACTAGCGGAGTCGCTCGCTTCGCTCGCTCATTCCACCACGTCTCGCTGTGCTCGAGTAGATTTCTTGTTGCAACTCATATGGTGCTGATACACACTCCATATCAAAAACAACAAAAAAAGCAGTTTTTCTTAAACACTCTTAATAAGTTGTAGGATAAATATTTATTCAGTAGTGGAAATGATCGACTTTCTACGTTGGTTAAAGAACGCACGTTGGATAAAAGAAAATATGTGAAACACTAATGCAACATTGAACTTATTTGACCATTTTTAGTTTTGTTTATCATTAGTATTACGAACTGATGCACTAAGAAAAACGTGCACATTATTCGGATCACTTCATTGAACAATTGTTTTATGATTTTTGCTCGGAGTGTCTGTTAGCACCATATGAGTTGCAACAAGAAATCTCCTGAGCGCAGCGAGATGCAGCGGAATGAGCGGACGAAGCAAGCGACTTCGCTATTCTTAACCATTTTAACCATTGTTAACCACGGTCGGTTTGTTTATATATACGACTTCTCCTCCGGAAGTAGGAAGGCTAGAAATGTGAGAAAGGTCTCAAAAGACAGGAAATTACTCCGGATATTGTTTAGGCGTATTTTCGTAGTTCTAAGTAAAAGTTTTCTCCTAGAAAAAACGAAAAAACCTCTTTGGACCATTGTTAAACGGATTTTTTGAAGTCGATTGTTAGTTTCGGAATATCATGCTGAGAAGATAGTCCACAATTCTTGTGTGGTCAGTGGGATTATGGTTAGCAATCGGAATAGCTGTCATTCAAGAATGAGGCACGCGTACAAATGCAGTATTCTTTCTTTTATATTTCGCGATTAAAGGATGTTTACATCTCTCACGAATGCCTCCCCTTGTAAGAAAACTACACAAATCAAACTTTTTTTCTTATACTGTATGTGTGTGAGCCAAAGTGATTGCGTTTTATTATGGTTTCGGCAATATCTGATGTGGTGGGTGGATTGCAAAATAGTTTAGTAACACTTACTAAGTTTCACTTATCGCTTTCCGCGATTGATTCTGGCCGCATGGTGTAGCACACGGCATTTGCCTCGAGTTCACGAATGCTCCTTGGACTCCTGGAAGCTTCTTGAGCGCACGTAGGTATCTCGATGGGCTGTTGGCTTGGATTTTGAGATTCCCTCTCGGTATTTATTAATTTACAACTTACCTGGGTTGAATAACTAAATTACTAAATAACTAAATAATGTACTTGTCTGGTTATTATTACAAATATTTGCGTTCTTAAATATTGTTTTCTGTTCATTGTCAACTTATTCTTTTATTAAATTGTCATGTGATATGCTAATTTCGGTCTCTTTAAAATGTCTCGCTTTAGAAAGGCTAGACAGCAAGGGACGATTTCCGTTAGTCCATCTGTGGGTTTTAGCGGCGCTGCTGCGCACTTCTTACTCGTCTGCTGGTAGGAACTCGACTTCTCCCTGCACCGTAATATCTTGCGTACTTCGCTATTTCTTGTATGCTGCGTGAAGTTATAGCTGGGTGGACGTACTTCAGTTTTACTCTACAAAGTCATATGGGATTAAAGTGTCAGCCTATTAAGGTAAAAGGAGTTTTCCGTTATTTTTATAGCCTAGCGTTGTAAAGATTATGCGCCGGGAGCGGCATGTTTTAAAATTCTGAGGGAAGTCGAGTTCTCTGTTTTTCGCAAGCTGCTGATTATGTGTTTTCTTATCCCGGACTGTTGATAGTAGAAATAGTATTTTTAGGATAGAGCGTGAAGCTTATTATGAACTTGGTTTAATATCATAACTCGTTGCTTGTTGCAGTTGGGCGTTGTGTCGTAGAGAAATTTGCATGTGTTCCCCATCTAGCAATCGGTGCTCCTTGTGAATAGCTTTTCAAACGGCAAGTGCCTTACGTCCCGTTACGAGATGTATTTCTAATAAGTATTTTTCCCGGTAACGAGATGCTTACAATTATGCCTTGTTCGATTACGCTGCAAGATGTCAAAATTTATTCAGCCGTTCCCGTAGCGAGTAGCACGATAGTCTTTAATCTGTTGCGTGAAGCGTCAAGAATTCCTTAGGTTGGCGTCTCCCCTAAGAGTATCTTTGAACGGGCATTTTATGTTTTCACTGAACTGCACACGTTTTAACGTAGATTGCGCCGAGCGATTAATGCCAATTCTAATGTTTGTTCCCAGTTCCAACTCTTTGTTAAAAACTTAAAAACCTGTTTGCTTAACTGTACCTGTCAACTAAGCCTTTTAATTAAAATGGTGACTAAAATTCAAATGCCGTAGTTTCCGATTTTGCAATCTGTTGTAGCATGTAAGATAGCCTGTAGTATTTTGTTTTACCGAGTTTAATCTGCTTAAAACTTGCCATCTCCTATCGTGTCAAAAGCGAAGGGTCTAATTACGTAGTGCGAACTGCTGGGCCTCTCGAGCGTAATTCATTTTTAATCAAACAATCTATTCCCTCCTTTAAGACCAGTTGAGGAAGATATTGTCTTAAAACCTACAAGGAAAAGCGATATTATTGGGGGCCTAAGGTTTTACATGCGTAAAACGTGATGGTGTTTGTTTATTTTTTTTACATGCGCAAGTGGTAGTGGTGTAGTCCCGTGATTTGTTTAGTGGGGAAGATATTATTGGGGGCCTAAGGTCTTACATGCGTAAAACGTGATGGTGTAGTCAGGTTTTATTAAAGAGAGGAAAAAAATAGGCTAAACGGATAGTGTCGTTTAAACAATTTCCTTTCTGGCTTTCTTTTTTTTCTCATTTTTCGTGTAACCTCGCTTGTTTAAATTTGAACAAATGACTATGGGCTATCTTGTAGGCTAAGCTTTTGGTTGATTTAGGCATCGGAACTTTGAATGGTACTCTATTTAAAGTGGCATTTCGGGGACTTGCATAGCATAGGCTTTTTTGTTAAAAAAAAAGGAAGCTGTTTAGTTTTCGCTGCGTAAATCGTCGCTACTTTGAACTTCCACTCGTAAACTCCTACGCAAAAAAAATATAAATAAAATCGTGATTAATTGGTTCTTCCTTGCTCATGTTCGTTCTTGTAAACCTTGTCCTCCCTTAAAATAATTACCGGATTTGTGGGGTGATTTCTTTTTTTGATATTCTGCTTGGCCTAGAATTTTGTAAATAAATGTGTTTACGTTTAGGTTCGGGTCTTTAAATAAAGAATTTTTGGCGGTTTAAAATTTTATAGGATAGAGGGGCGTCTTTCATCGTCTAAAATTCGTTCTCGTCCTTGATTCCCTGACTTCCTCCTCCCTAACCCTTAGTCATTGTTGTTATAATTTCTAACTATCCCTTAACTTCCTCCCCTCAACCCGGTTCACGCTTTAACTTCTTTTTTTGTTTAGTGTGTTGTGGTTTTCGTGTTTAAAGGGTTGTGGTATTGCATCAATACGTGAAATTCACTTCAGTGAGTAGAAAAAAGTGTTTAGCTTGTTAGCTTAGCTTTTGCAAAGATTCGAGGTTTGCGGTAGCAATAATTTTTGCTCTCTTTTTCATGGCTTCAAATCTTTCCACGGTGTCCGAGGATCATTCTGAAGATTTGTTACAAGACAACAATGACAGTGCAACAATTCAACACGCCGAATCGCTACTGCTACCTAACAATAGAGGTAACGTAACTGGCCGAAGTAAACGAAAGGTATTACGTATCTCTGATGAATCAATAATGGGTTCGGGTTATAATAATCGTCTAAGCAACAGAAATTCAGAGTTCTCTTGTTCCGACGACGATACTTGGTCAAATATTTTCCCGCCCCCGAACATGATCCTTTTGTTCCAGTTGCAAAGAAAACCCCTAATATTGCGTTGCCTAGGCCAAGAAATGTTTCTAGTAGTAGTGAAATTTTCCCACAAGTTCGTAATCTTTTGGCTGATTGTGATTTGAACAATAGTGTGCTCCCCCCCCTTAAATAATGGGCCCCCTTCAAAGATTCCCCCAATTCCTGATTTTTTGGTGGGTTACCGATTTTCCCCCACCCAGAATAAACCCTGAAGCTAAAACTGAAACTTTCTGAAGCTACATTGCGAGCTGAGCGATCTCACTTTCAAAACTCTCAACCTCAAACAACTAATCAGAATATACTAAAGAGTTGGATTCCAAAAGTGTCACTTAGAAAATTTAATGGTGAGGACGTCGATTTTTCTGCAAACGAATTCCTTAGGGACTGTAAAATTGGGATGCGAACTTTGACTATGCCACCAGTTATTTTCTTACGTAAATGGATCCCTATTCACCTAAAGGGAAAGGCAAGAAAATGGTGGGACTTGGAGGCTGTCGAGGGCGATTGGGCTTTATTCGAATTATCATTTAGAAGAAAGTTTGAAAATCCAAATCGTCTGGAATCTTTATTTCAAAAGATTTTTTCACGGCGCCACAAGATGGACGAAGGGATTGATGATTATTGTAATGACCTCATTCGGTGGAATGATGCACTCGACGAACCAATTAGTGATGTCGAATTAGTACGAATTGCCTTTGCTAATTTAGCTCCAGTCCTTCAGGTCATGTTATCCTCACAAACCTTTTCTTGCGTTTCCCAACATCGTGATTCTGGTGCCCGTATACAGAAATATACGCATTCTGCTCTTTTGGAGAATGATTTAAAACCTTTTTCTCCCAATTGCGTGATTTAAACCCTCGTGATCCAGATAATCAGCATTCTAGGAATAAACCAGCTTTGGCTTCAGTAAATCAAACCCCTAAGTTACAAAATCCCACAAACAATATTTCGACCTCCGGACACCCTTATCAAATTACTGGTTTTCGTGAAAATGTCGGTAGGAACTCTAATAACTCCCAAAATCGTAGCTTTAACTGCTGGTTTTGCAAAAAACAGGGCCACACTGCCAGATTTTGCCCTGATTTGCCAGTTTATCATGAAAATGTTTGTACAGCTAACCCAATGGTTTCAAACCCTCCTAGCCAACCGGAAAACTAAGTTTTTCCTCAACTGAGAGTCAGGTCGAGGAAACTAAAGTAATTAAGACTCATGTGATTAATTTAGATTTAAAACCTAATTCGGGCCCCAAACCTTTGGTTCCCATAACAACGTGTGGTATTGTGTCTACAGCTATCTGGGACAGTGGCAGTTGCTATTCCCTTGTGGATGAAATTTTTGTTAAGGCACTAGGTGATAACGTAGTGGTTAAGCCTTTTCCTTTGCACTTGTTTACTGCTAATGGCGAAACAATAAATATTAACGGTTTTGTTGCGTTTGATGTTGAGTTACCTGAAAAATTTTTTGACACTCGTTCATTGTTTGTTCGAACTTACCAGGACGTTTCATTTTAGGGACCGACCTAATAATGAGAGCACGCGTCGTTTTGTCAATTTTCAATGAAACTTGGTGGTACGATGATTTACCACAGATACAGTATAAATATTTAGCATCTTCACTGTTCTAATGTCTCAACTTCTATTAGATGGTAACATATCTTAGATAAATCCCCTATTGAGGAAGTTGAAAAAAGGCAGTTTGCTGAGGTTTTTTCAAAATAACCTAGCGTATTTCGTGACGAGCCTGGTTCATGCCGTACTATGGAAATGCACATTGGTGTAGTCGACAAAAAGCTAATGTATATTAGGCCTTTTCCAGCTAACCCTACCAAGTTAAAAAAACCTATGAAGTTACTCTGGGACTCTTGGCTGAAGGAAGAATTCAAAAGTCGACAAGCTCTTGTTGCTCTCCCTGCTTTTTAAAACCAAAGCCCAACGGAGAGTATCGATTTTTAGTTGACTACCGAATTTTGAATGCTAACTCGGTACCCGACGCCTATCCCTTACCATCTATTGATTTAATACTTAGTCAGCTAGGCATCCCCAAATACATAACCACCATAGATTTAAGAAGTGCTTACCATCAAATCCCATTGAATGACGCTTCTAAAAAGTTAGCTGCCTTCGGTGTACCCGGAAATTTGTACGAACCGAACTACGCTATGTTTGGTCAGCATCAAAGGTTTTCCAATGTATAATGGACGAGCTAATGAGGACGTCCGATTTTCAAGGAATTTTCTTTACCAAAACGATTTGGTCCTGATCTCCCAGGAGCTCGGAAATCATAGAGATAAACTAGATTTTGTACTAGGCCGTCTTGCATTTGCTAATTTAATCGTAAACATCGAAAAATTTAACTTGTGTTGCTCGGAAGCTAGGGTTTTGGGCTTTATCTTGTCTTCTTAAGGTATATCTCCTGATCCTGTAAAAATTGAGGCTATTTCAAAGATTAATACCCCCACTAAAGTAATGTGCTCGGGATGTGATCTTTTTTTCGCTGTTACATTTTGTCTCTTTGATACTCTTTGATAGCCCGCCCTCTATTTTCACTCCTTAAATCTTCTGGGAAATTTGAGTGGCCTATAGAATGTGAGGTTGCCTACAACACCTTGAAGCAAAAACTTATAACTGCCCCTATTTTGTCTCAACCAGATTTCAGCAAACCTTTCGTAATTCGCTGAGACTCGTCATAATTTGGCTTGGGCGCGGTCCTGTTTCAGGAGGGTGAGAGTGGCGAAGTTGTGATCTGCTATGCGAGCCGTCTATTGCGTAAAAATGAGCTTCTTTTTGCTACCGTCGAGACGGAAGCTCTTGCGGTTCTATGGTCGGTGGACCTCTTTCGACCCTACGTTGAATCAAATAAATTTTTGGTAATCACGGACCACGCTTCCCTTGAATGGCTGAAAAAGGCTAAGGATCCAACCGGACGCTTATCTCGTTGGGCATTGAGACGTGCTTGTTTTGAATTCACGGTCAAATATAAATCTGGAGCTTCTAACGTTGTAGCCGACCACTTATCTCGTTTCGTTTTAACTACAGCTGAAGGCATCCTTGGTAATGACGATACTGATAGATTGAGGGACGCTCAGAAACATGACCCAGTTTTGAAACTTGTGTTTGATTTTTTCCTTAATGGCACCAGATTTCCTACACCACCATTGGGTAAGAAAGCAAGAAGAATCTCCTATAACACCTCCATAGTTAACAACATCATTGGGCGCTCATTTAGAACTAGCACGGGTGATCAGCGTTCTTTTGCTTTAATATCCTCCAGAGAGAGCAAGGCTTATCACTGCAGACATCTTGGTCCTGTGACAAGTCACCTTGGCATTGCACGAACTGTCAAATGCATTCAAATGCACTCCACATGGTTTGGGATGGTGCGCGACGTTTCGTCCTTCATAAAAAAATGTCACAAATGCCAAACTTGTAAGTCGAACTTCACAGGTTTACAGGGACTCATGGGTGCCGCCCCGATACCACAGTTGCCAGGGGACACGTATTTTATCAACGTTACGGGACCACTTCCAAAATTTTCAAGAGGTAACAGGTTCTTGCTCATTGTGCAGGATTCCTTGACTAAATGGCCTGAGATCTTTCCCATGAAGAACGCTAAAGCCATTATTGTCGCTGAAATACTCGTTAAAGAGGTTTTCTCACGCTATGGGCAGTGCCGCCGCCTGGTGTCGGACAATGGTAAATCGTTTCTTAACGGCGTTATGCGTTGTCTCGCTCAAATGTTTGGAGTGAAGCCAACATTTCTGTCTTTCTACTCGCCAATTTTGTTTTTAACATTCCACGTCTCTCCTTTAATGAAGTTTTTAGCATTCCATGTTTCTCCATTTAAAGAATTTCAGTCATTAAATTAAACTTAGGGGCAGCTCGCAAAAGTCATACTTATTCTTGTCTTAATTTTATCTGCCTATACTAGACGCTACATATTTAGTTGGGTTAGGGATAGCTAACTCTTCCCACAGATTGGGATTAGCTATATGCCTCACGTGCATTCCCAGGGTAATTATTTGCGTACAGGCTGATAGTAAATGTCTACTATCTTTGCTGTGGCAAAATAACATTCTGGTTACGTTAAACAAGCAGGCTCGGAACAGGGTTGAAAGACCCACAGTTTCTATGTCAGTCTAACTTGAAACAGTGGGTGGAATGCTAAGGAATTATGCTCCAAGTATTGTTCATAGTTTACATTGCAGCTATGTGAAAATCTTAGTGTATTATACGTATTATTACAGTATTAATATGATGAACCAAAATTAATGCAAAACAAAGTACACAAGATGTCATGATGAAAGCAGCCTACTTCTGGGGAATGGGTATAAGAGATAGGAGAGTGCAAATTCTGTTGACTGAACTATAGTAGAGGTATACGACAAGGATGCAAAGCAGTTATACCTGTATTTAAGTATATTATACGATGCAGAGTGACAACGAAATTTCCAATTTTTGCTAAGTTGAGGATGTATTCATGACCAAGCACCGCAATAGCATTCCTTTTTGAGGATGTATTCATGACCAAGCACCGCAATAGCATTCCTTTTTAAAGATGTATTCATGACCAAGCACCGCAATAGCATTCCTTTTTGAGAATGTATTCATGACCAAGCACCGCAATAGCATTCGTTTTCAAGTATTAGCTTGTTACAGCAAGATAACCTTTAAACTCAGAATCCTATAGTTTCCCGCAGAATTTACAATGACCAATGAAATTCGGTATTTGGGGTCATACCATAACTATTTCATGGCATTAAAAATGTCACGGTCCATGTTGTTGTTGTTGTTGTGATTTTTTCACCTAATCTGGAGATCGAACCATTGAACAAATGTTCAATTTTTTCCAGCATTGAACAAGGTATGAACAAGGCCCATGTTCTGATTAGTTATTTTAATGCGATTACAACATTCATGTTGTTTTTGCTCTTCTTGTTGGGATAATTTTACTCACAACGAGGGTTCCATGGCATTACATCACCAACAATTCATCACACGAACCATAACAGCGCGGTTAATTATTAATCGCTGCACAATTCGTCGCGAAGACTAAGAATCACGAATGCTTGTCATTGCCCTTAAACATGATAGTTTATGCTGAGCCTGCTGAACTGGGAAAGTGGTTTCGTTGTAGAATAACTTCTACTTGTACACAGTGGAATGAAATCAATTGAATGTGTTGAGTGTGGAAAGGCTTCTACGAACAACTCTAATTTTATGAAGCATACACTTGCACATTCTAAGAAAAACCGATTGAATGTGTGGTAATTGTTTTGTGACACGCAATTATATGCTGATGAAAGAAATAGTTTAAATTCTTGAATGTGGAAAGGCATTTGACAAAAAGAGGGATTTATCGCTGCATGCAATTGCGCACAGTAGTTAGAAGCCATTAAAATGTGTTGAATGTGGACAGGCTTATGCTCTCAAACGTTATTTAATCAAGCAGGCCATTGTACACAGTTGGAAGAAAACTGTTTGAATGTGTTGAGTGTAGAAAGGTTGTAGTGGCACAATACATTTAAATAGCATGTGCATGAGTACACAGCGGAAAGAAACGTTTTGAATGTAATGATTGTAGAAAGGCCTTTCCTCATAAGTCTCATTTAATTGTTGCGCGCTATTCTAACCTGTGGAAAGAAACTGTTTGAATGTAGTAAGTGTGCAAAAATGTTTTTCAGAAGTGTTATGAATGAATCTTGCAATGTATTAATTGGCACTAACTGCAACGTTTTAAAGCTTAATTTAAACTTTCTTATTGCTATATGAACCCTTCCGAGAATATACCAGTAGTTCAAATAATCCAACTATTGTAGCCTACTACAAAAGTGGTATGGTCTACTAGTCTTTGTCTTGGTAAAAAGAAGCGATCACTCCCATCTGAAAAAGTGCAAATGAACAATAAAAATTAAATGTTGCTCGCCGCATCTATTCTTTTTATACTACTCCCAAGAACTTTTTTTTAGCGGCATAAAAATTTGTGTTGCTGATGCTTTTATTGGGCATTTCTGTTCTCACATAAGGATCGAAGCAATGAACTGATTTTAAACTTTTATAATCCAAACTGTAGGTATTAACAAGGCACTGGCTTACTCTAAGTTACGTAAAAGTTGCTTTAATATGACTTTCACTTGTTTTTGTTGTTCGCACGTTTTGCCTTTATTTCGCTACTGAATGAAGCCTAACAATTAAATGTTTAAGTAACATTTTGTACAATTTGTTAGTAGTATTCATAAGAACGATAAAGTTTATTAACTGTGTTGTAATAAATGACAGATATACGAACGTCTTGAACAGGTTAACATCTTTTTAATAATAAATCGAATTACACCACAAAAAATCGAAAGGTTTGTGGTTATATCAGTTTTGTTGCCTTTATAAAAAAAAAGTTCCAGAAAAGGGGCTGGTTGATTAATTTCTTTGTTTACTCTATATATTGAGTTTGTAAAGTAGAATTGTTTGAACTGTCATACTGTGAGATATGCTACTCGCTCTCAAAACTTTTTACATTGTCTTTTACAAATGAAACTCTTCCGGAGTCCTGAAGTAGAGCCCTTGTCATCCCTATCTTTAAAAAAGAATCATCTTCGAACCCTCTCAACTACCATCTTGTATAGCCTTGACGTGTGTGGCTTGCCGGGTCATGGAATCCGTTATCCGGGACGTGATCATCTTTTTTTCTCGAAGAACACTCCATCATTGGCCAGGATCAGTTTGGTTTTCTTCCTTTCAGGTCAGCAACTTACCAGCTCTGGCTGGTACTTGATCGTTGGTCTAGTGCATTGGACCATGGCATACCATCGGACATTTATTCATTTTGATTTCAAAAAACCCTTTGAGTCGGTTATTCACAGAAGTCTACTACTGAAGATCTGGGGGTGTGGTGTCCGAGGAAACTTGAGTGCTGGATTTCAGCTTTTCAGCATAACCGTTCTCAACAGGTAATTGTTGCTGATACTCTTTCTTCTACCGTTTCGGTTCCATGTGGAGTACCACAGGGTTCCGTTTTGGGACCACTGCTGTTCGTCATGTACCTAAATGACTTAAAATTTGATGAAAAATATACTTTTGGCTTCAAGTTTGCTGACGACCTGAAAATTAGCGCTGAAAATCTTCTTTCCATCGAAATGTAAGAGCTTCAAACAGAGGCCTGTGATGTTCTTAACATTCTCTGACACTCTCTGGTCATAACAGCCACTCTTTCTATGTCGGTGACCAAAATGATTACCAATGTTACTACCTTGGCCAGGCGATCTTGCTTGCAGTGCATGAGGCATGCGATATGGGGTTTTGGTTTGCCCTTGACCTTAAATCTTCCTTACGCTGTAGAAAGATCTGTGCTTCCGCCTACCAGCGCTCGGCAATTGTCAAGAAATATTTCTCTGCCGGATATGTCAAAACTATGATTTGGGCATTCAAGGTTTTTGTGTGCCCTCAAATTGAGTATGTTACGCTGGTTTGGTCACCAAATAAATTGGGCGACATTGATCTTCTGGAGGCGGTGCAGAGACGCTATACTGAATGCATTCCTTTACGATGTTTGTTACACTGAATGGGTTGCCATAACTGGCCTTGAACTACTCGAATTGCACTGTATTAGGAACAACCTCATTCATATGCTTAAAATCCGCCATGGTCTCATCTCCATTGATCTTCCATTTTTTTTATCTCATTCCTAGAAATGTCATTACACGAGTCCATCGTTGGAAGCTGATTTTACAGCCAGCTCGTCTTGACTGTCGAAAATATTATTTATTAATATCGTGTGTTGCCAGTTTGGAATGCTCTGAAGGCGAAGACTGTGGAACAGCCTACGGTACACGCATTCTGTCGCCAGTTAAGATCTGAGATTCTGCAAAAATTCTAGAGGCGGCCACTGTCGTCTCTTCCATGACACTTCGAAAATACGCTCCTATTAACTTACGACGGTTGTTAGTAGCTTATCACCCTTCCGGAAACCCACCACATTTGTGGTAAATGTTTATTATTATTATTATTATTATTATAATTATGTTATAATTATATAGTAGGCCTAACTAAATTTACGTCACCAATAACGGAGTTATAATAATGATAATAATTTATTGCTTTATGTCAATGGATGTGACGTACAGGCACGAACCTTTACAGAGCTTGTGTGTGCAAGCTGTTGATATTAACATAATTACGGATGCAAACCTATTTACGTTGCCTTTTGGACGTGAATAGGTTTTCATCCGTATTTATTTAACACTTTTCGAGTCCAATTGGCTTTCTGTCCCGTTTATGACAATAACATACACTTAATAAGTTACAAAATATATATTATTCCCCTTTTCTAATATTATAGCAGTTTACAAAAAATTACTAATTAAAATATAAACTTTAAAAAAAGTTCCATGAAGTTTGAATTTCTTTTTTTTAGTCTTTTCCAGCAGTTGTCATATAAAATCCACTTTCGAATTTTTCCCTTTTTGCAAAGAGTTTGCGAGTTTATTAAACCAAAATGGAATCTGAAAATTCATATCTCTACTTCCATAAGAATTATTAGATCTAGGTTCGATTAACCAGCTATTATTGCCTCTAACCGTTCTTTTTGCTTTGATTTTGAACTCATTACTGTTATAATTTCTTCTTAAAACATATAAGACAAGTGTTTGCTGGAAGTAAAAATCTGATATTTTTTGTTAATTTCACCACTACTGTGTTTTTTTTAAAGAATGCTTTAAGTGCTTTATGAAAGGCCTTTTACAGTTGTATTAGGTATACCTTTGTTGCTGTTCCGTAGACTGTTATTCCATAATTAGCAAAAGACATAATAAGTGCATCAAAAACAGTTATTCTATTATTTATATTTAGTGTGTTCTTGACTTCTATAATAATAATAATAATAATAATAATAATAATACAGAGACGATGCTCGAGACATCCACCGACTCAAATTCCCAAGCACCAGATGTTAAGTGGAAGATGCCACCATCAGAAGAGATGTTTTATGCCGCAGGAGAGAGGAAACCGGAGTACCCGGAGGAAACCCTTGTGCAACGGGCGGGAAACAACTAGAGAAAAACCCGTACATATACACTTCTTATCGCCAAAAACGAACCTGGGTCTGTACGAAGTCACAGATGTACAGCTGGGACCAGAACGCCTAGCGAATCTGATGCCCCACTGCTCGCAGCTACCTGTGCACTCGTATATTCTTCTTGTATCTTCTTGTATATTTAGTGTGACAATAATAATAATAATACAATTTGTCCTACTTATGTAGACAGGTAACTGAAGGAGTGTGAACCGCTGATACCGCACCAAAGGTTTGGTGTAAGATTGCGCATAACTGAAACGCGAGCTGACCTTTTCAGGATTTAGTCAGTGGCTCATCCTTCAGCATACGGCGGAAACCCTCCTCGGTGTTCATACGTACCGTTTCAGCACTCAGAACATTCCAAATGCAATCGAGACGTGAGTTCTGAACTGCAAGTTTCCAAGGATGTCCACGTATAAAATGTACACTCGTCATACGGTCAAAGAATGGGAGGTCCACCCGTATAAGGCAGCGTAGGATTTTGTTCGTTCAGATAAGATAGAACTTCACTCTTCTACGTTCAAGAAGTTCGAGGCCAGCTCTCTCGAGTCTAACGAAAAGGTTTAAATTTCGAAAACCTGGCAGTCCCTTTGTGCATTTTTTGCTGCACGGACTCGATTTGATGAATGTCGTCAAAAATACTTTTATCTAAAAAAAAATTTTTTTTGCTGATTTCGCATTACAATTCAAGAATGTACAGCACTCCAAATTACATATCGAAACTACTCAGAAGATTGTACATAAAAATATTTACAATTTACTCTTTAAATTTAAACATAATCATATTATATACTTAGGCTCCCGGATCCCAGAGGTTTCCCGGATCGAATACCTGGGTTGGCACCTCCCTTTACCAGATATTTCTTCTAAAAGTCTGGTAATGCTCAGAATTGAGCCGTTTCAGCTATGCAAGTATTAAATTGCTTCTGCTGACTTGAGGCTCAAAAGAAATTATTTTTAAATAAAAAATAATAAAAATAAATAAATATTGTATTCCAGTTAGGATGGCAACATGCTAACAGCAGTTGGGTGAATGAAGAAGTGAAACAACATGTTATTGCTTAACTACTGAACTTTGGTCGTAAATAACTTCGGTCATCCACCTTTGGTTTGAAAGCAACTGAATTATGCCAATTTGCATGTGCTGTCAACACCATTACTACCAATACAATGCTTTTTGTATCTAAAGACCCTGACAGAACTGTTTGGCAGGAAAGCCTAGTCGGTCAGCAAAGCAGAGTGATACTTGTTTTATTTCTGTAATTCCTAAATTAATGTACCTTATTTCGTTCCGTTTTTTTAATGGGCATGCCTTGCCAATGACTACAAATTTCTAATTTACAATGGGGTTCTGCGAAGCATGGTTAAAAAAGTTAGCATCATGATGGCCTTTAAAATCTGCATCTAGGTCAGTGATCGATGCATGGTTAGTTGACCCCCCTTGGTCTACATACCATGCAAAGTTTCATTGCACTAGGATTGACCATTTGTGATTGCCAGGGATAGCTTAACCTTCCTGCCCCACCCTGTATACAATACGACTTACAAAGGCATCCAGACAATATTCGACTGGTATAGGGCGGAAAACTTGATGCTGAGGCCATGAAAGGGCAGTGAGTGGTAAAGCATCTGCCTTTATCATATTTAAAAATGAGGGCAGAGCATCGGTCAAATTTGTCTTACCAACGGCATTATCATATCTTCAACAAAACATAGTGAAGTACATTTAAAATATAAAGACTGAGTTTTACACATAACTGCTACGTATAGTTTATTGTTGATAACCAGTCAAACGTTTGAGAAAATCATGAAAACAGAAATGCATACCATTTAATGAGTCTCAGTTTATTTTGTGTGGAATACAGTATATGACTGGGAGCAAGACATTCTTCAAGCGAAGAGAGACAATGCCTTGTTTTATTTGTAAATTTGGGAACGATGTAAGCGGGTCAATTATCTCACCTCTATCATTGGAATCCTTTTACCATCTATGGGTAATAAATCTTTTATTTTTAATGCCAGCACAGTGACGGTAGTGAGCTGTTTCGATATATTTCAGTGTTAAACATCTAGGAATCTTCATTGACCATTGTTATATATATTTGAATTTCCACAAATAGGGAATAGAATTGGTGGGAAGTTTTCAACGGATCAGATACCAGCTTAAAAATTCAAGTGGGTACCGAATAGATGCTTACACCGTATGGATGAAAGGGCGAACTACCCTTGTCCCCTTAGCGCCTTACATTGCTCTTACTATTAACGATCTATTAATATGTACTTATGTCTAGATATTGCATGTACGGCAGTATTGTTTTATGCCTTAGCTATGTAACAGCAGCTTTGGTTTCTTTATTCCTGTTGTCACCTCCATTATACAATATAGTATCCTTACATCTCCCTCTTGTGGTTGGTGGTGTGATCTATCTTGGATGCTAACTTCGTGTGAAGCTCCAGGAACTTTAGAAGAGCTCTGAGAGCCAGACCAGCAACATCTCCACCTCCCCCTCTTTTGAGCTAGCCTACCCAGGCCTATAACTAGCGCATTCACTTCCATTTTGAAGACATCCCGCATGGCATAACCTGTATAAACCTTCCTTAAACCAATGCCTGCTTCCATTATTTAGTATCAGTTTAGGTTGGAAATGCAAAGACCGGCACCCCTCCTCTACACAATGGGAAGCACAACTGCACTACTTATCATAGGTAGTATCCCGAGTGCAAGGGTAGTTATCGTTAATTTTTTGGAACACGAAAGTTTTTGCTCCCGTGAAACTCTTTGAGTGTTTGTGTTGGCTAATTATTGCGATCTTGAGCCGAAGGAGCTTATTGCCAACACATGCATGAGCTGGTTTACGGGAACAAAAAATGTAGTGTTCCAAAAAATTCGATAAGTACACACGCAGGCGGAATATTTAATTAGATTATCTCACGAGAATTACTCTGTTAGTTTATTAACAAATCAATTGTAAACATTTATGGGCGTGTGTTGTGGCTTACGTGTTGTAGCCTACACTTATTGTCATATGCAGCTGCTGACAACCATTTCAGTCTAGTAGGTTACTGACTAATCATAATGTAAATGTTTAGCCTAAATGTTTATTTATAAAATAAACATGCATGCTAAACCATTTGCATATTTTAAGTATTTCTACTTTATCAATTGTTTTAAACTTGTATTAATTTAACTAACATGCTTCGTTTAGCTTTAATGGAAAAATTCTGTTTGTTTGCTCGCTGTTTCACTTTCGTTTCTCAGGCTATTACGCATTGGATCGCAAACGTTTGTAGTGTGCGCCGCTACGGAAACTATCGCGGAATTTCACAGAATATCTATAGTTCATTTAGTAATAAAATAATTACAAATATTTATGAAATATTTTAATTATCTACTAATTTTACAGGCCTATTTAGTACTTACCTGACGGCAAATAGTTAGTTGGCGTGCCGTTGCAAGTCAAGGCATCTCCCAAATAAATAGTGAATCCTGTGTGTTACGCCCTATATTGGTTGCTATGGTTACCAGCTCAGTTGTGGCTAAACGATGGTTAAAATACCGTCATGTGACCATTTCTCGAGTAAAGAAACGTTTCGGACCTAAGTACAATGTATAACTCATGTGAAGCTTATTTATTACAGTGTAGTGCATTATCTAACGCAGGAATAAACGAATCTAGCCTCACGACCAATTTTATCGCCATTTAAAAAATTCTTCGTTATGACGGTTTCACTAGTTAGCACCAGAAGGAAGCAGAAGTCGTTGTAGTAATCGACTTCCCATCGAAAACAAAACAAACGCAGCCTAACCTAAAGCCTATATCACTTAAATTAGGTTCTCATTTTTTATTAAGCCATTAATTATTAATTTTTAGCAAGTTTAAGTGTACGATTCTGCGTTTGTGTAGTGCCAACTAGTTTCGATCCCTGCTTATCGGTTTTGCACAATTTCAGCTTACCGGATAAGCGCCTGCTTGGTAAACCATTCACAGTGCTGATCTCAATAAGTGGGCTGTGATTGGCTGATTCGTAAAATATATCCTTTTCCCATTGGAAAAAAAAACGAGGGAGATAACTATTAATAACCTGGTTTCCCCATTTCTTACCCTTATGACGGCAATTCCTAGACAAATTGCAGCAGCAAGCAGTAAAATAACCTGCATTGCATTGTGGAAGATGATCAGAACGTAGATAAATACAACTGCAAGAAGATAACGTCATGATTAGTATCACTCAATGCTATACGCCATCGACATATTTACAATTCTCTTGTACGTGGAAGTCTGGATATTAATTATCTTGGTGGTGGCAGGGAGGTAGGTATCAATTTTAAAACAATGTTTTCAATTTTTTGATGAGCTTGCTATTTAAAGATTGGAAAGCATATTCCAATTAACTCAATCTTATTGCACAGTGCTTTCAGATTGGTTCCAATGTTGTTTCAAATTCGGTACAAGGTTATGTCAATGTTTTTTTCAAAGTTGTTTTTACATTGTTATTACCAGCCACATTGTCTTGTAAAATTAGGCAACCTCTACAGTCAAGCGGTCAAAGAAACTGCAATAAAAACAATCTATCCACTCCAAATCAACTAAGGCACAATTTCAGTTAGGCAAAAAATTTGCATGGCTGTGAGTAGGTACAACGAAGTCTTAACGGTTCTTAATCCAATCCAGTCTCAATTACATATTAAGAACAACTCAAAATCAGTTTGAACAAAAGACAAATCCACTACAACCTAAACCAAGCAAGTCACTACTGAATACATTTGCCTAGCATTTTATTAAAACCATTCAAAATTTTAAAACTATCACGGGAAAGAAACCAACTTAGCAGTAAATTATCAGTAACGCACGTAGACATCAGTGGAGCCAGCATTGACACCAAGAATGGCGAGTTAATTTTAATTTATTTCAGGCACTATTTGCCACACAAAAAAAAACGATCGAAACACGTGACATACCAACACTCCACAAAAACAAATACTCGTGTGTGGTGGGGGTTGCACACAAAAAAATTGGATTAAAAGTAGTTTTGAAAACAAGATATCCACTATCCGAAATAACAAAATTTAACTTAAGCACTGCAACAAACCAGATCAATAATTAATATAAACAATAAATTAGGGGAAAAGGTGTATTATTTGTACAATTATAGCAAATTATTAGCATGAACGAAAAAAAAAATTGATCAACAATCGTTGTACGTTTGTACGTCTTCTCCTCCGGAAGTAATACCGTACTTAGGTAAAAGATGAAAGATTGAGAGAGCATAGCGAAACACACATTGAAACGTTTTAGTTTACGTGGAAATCGCTCTTTGCTCGCTCAATCCACGCATCTCTGTGCTTCAGAAACACTAATGTTTGACACCCTTTTAAAACCAGATCTATGGGTTTGTTTTTTCCATGCATCAAGTCAGTTGATAAACAACCAATTTTAAGATGTATATGTGGTATGTTGCAAAACACGTCGTCCTTTTAGGTTATTTTTTGCGAGCATCCTTCTCTAAATCATTTTGCTTCGCTCGAAGATGTTTGCGTGAACAAACTTTGACGTCATGAACAAACCTCATGAGGGTTTTAAAAACTTTCACGTTATTTTTTCACGTTCTTTGCGTATTTGAGGGTCATAATATCAAGATACAGCAGTGAAAATAGGCCTGTCCGAAGCGTAATTTAATTATTTTTCGTTTGGTCCTACTCCCATGGTTGTAGGTGCTTTGATTCCAGAGGAGAAGCGCAACAAACACACAAGTACGACCAAACGAAAGATAAATTAATTTCGCTTCGGATAGGTTTTTCATCGCTGTAACTTGAGTTTATAACCCTCAAACAAGCAAAAACAACAGCAAAAGTATTGTTATAGTTTTTTAACCCTCATGTTGTTCGTTCATGACGTCATAATCTGTTCATGCAAAGTGACAAACAAACCGTCTTGAAGATGTTGGTTACGTGCTGAGATGATCTGGAAAAGGATACACGCAATAAATTACCTAAAATGACGACGTATTTTGCAATATACCACATATAGATCTTAAAATTAGTTTTCTATCAACTGATATGATGCATAGAAAGATCAAACCCATAGAATAAAGTCAAACATTCGTGTTTATGAAGCACGGAGGTGTGTGGATTAAGTGAGCAAAGCGAGCGATTTCCACGTAAACTAAAGCTTTTCAATGTGTGTTTTGTTTTTCTCTCGCAATCTTTCATCTATCACCTTCGTAGGGGATTACTTCTAGAGGAGAAGAAGTAAAAAGGTGCAAACAAACAAATAGTACGTTTTGAATGATGTAGGTGAAATGCAGACGTGCTGAGGAATGTGACGAACGAACTGTGAGCAACAATTGCAATTAGTTTAAGTCGAAATAATGAGTACATCGATTTGTGATGCTCTTGGAATAAAAGAAACTACATGAAGCATGGATCAAAGCCAATGAAGTGAGCGAAGCGAACAATATGGCTAGTCTTCACTAAAGCATACCATTAGACACACATTTACAGGTCACGTGAGAGTAATTACGGTCCACAGTAACAATATACTAACTGCATGCAAAGACCTAATGTTAAAAGTCTAGATAATTAGAAAAGAGAATTTCCCTGACAGAAATTTCAAAAGCTACTGCGTGATTATCAATGTAAGTCGATGTTCATTTGCTAAATTTAAAACTAAATCAGTTAGCAATATCCTGTAGCTTTCATTGGTCGACGCAGTGTAATGCAAAACCGTGCAAAACATGGCGAGCGCTTTCTGAAGTTGATACGCTTTCGGTAGTCACTTGCTTCAAACGTTACACAATTGACATGTTACGATACGTTTGTTGAATTCATTTCAAATCAAAGTATTTATTTTTGTACCAAAAACAATCCGGAAGGCCTTTCTCTCGAAATACTCACTGTGTTGTTCGTTTCCGTAACCTAGCAATGCCTGCAGCCAAACGTAGAACCTGGTTGCGACGCTCGTTAGCCGGACTGCGTCATTAGGCCTAACGTTAACCTAACCTAGCAACAAATTCTCAGCACCGTTTTCAAATTTATTACGCTCCACTACAGTACGTATTTATTTTTTTTTCACTTACTCTTGCAATTTTAGAAAAAGTCAAAATGTGTACTATATTTACTAATTTATTATTACGCTACAGTTAAAAGTAAAAATCTTTGGAGGTTTGCGCCAATCAGAAATTCTTCAGCGGCGGCAAATATCAATTTCGTTCCTGGCAGCCGTGGTGCAAACAGGGGCGCCAATATTTGGAGGGCAGCAGTGACTTTTATATTTTTTTTAAAATTCTGCATACGTAATTTAGAGTGTTGAATAATGAAAAATGACGAGAAATTTTCTAACTAAATACCACGCGAACTATTGGAAATTATCTAATTTTTTTAACACTCGTGTTTTGGCCCATTAAACTCACTCGTGCTATTTATTGGCAGATGCTCGTGCTTTGCACTCGTGAAATTAATGTCTGCCTAAATAGCACTCGTGAGTTTATAGGGGCCAAAACACTAGAATTGAAAAAATTATCGATAATTTCTTTAGCTCTTGGGATAATACCTATGACAATAAACCTAGGTAACCCAATCAATAATTTTAGTGTATTACCTAGTGTATTAGCACCAATAATTACGTTTATTTTAGCTTTAGGGATGTTATTTTAGTTTTATACCCAAACTGTAACTGACAGATCTGAAACTATCTCTGTCGTGCAGCAAAATGCAACAAGAATGTTATTAGTCAGCAGAATAACCAGGGTAAGGGGCTGGGGCGCCTTCTTCCCCCCACAGATGTCATTCACTGTTACAATTAAAGACAAGAATACATAAATGTCTAGTTTTCTGTCTCATCCCATTCTAAAAAATTCTGGCTCTGCTACTGCTTCCAGCAGCATTAAAATCAAGCCCCTTCCTTGCAGAATTATAGGTTAGTAAATATGCTATAAATTTTGGAATAGTAATGTCGTTGTGGATTTTTTTTACAAAAAACATTTCCATCTCATAAATTTTTCCTCCATACTAAATCCTATACCACCGTCTTTCTAAGCATTATACTACAATCGTTGGCCACCCACCAAGAATACTTTTTTTTAGGAAGTTGTATCACTCAAACAGACGAAAAGCTCCCTATGCAGCACTCTGAATATTTCCACCATTCCTAAATTATTAAAACAAATCCTGACCATAAGAACCGTTGGAATTTTGAGGTGGACTAGGTTTCTCTTCTGATCCTGTTAGGCCATAGGCATGAAAAAATCTTCAGTTGACCTCTAGCAACCCGGGCAGAAATTTTAAAGAACGCCATTTTGTTTTTGCTGTAGACGTGCAATTGTTAACAATGAATTTTATTACTATCACCTCTTGTCACGTAATCTGCAGCATTTATGACATGTTTTTTAGAAGTCATCACAAGATTCCCTGTGGTTAAGACCATCTCAACTCATCCTTGACCACTCACTGTGTGTTTTAAGAGAAAAAACAACAACAAAATTCATAAAACAATGGAAAATTAAAGATTGAGCAAAGTACTAGGGATTTCTGGACATGGTTCTTATTCATAGCTGCTATACACAAAACCAGTTGTACTTGCATTTTTTTCAGATTGCCCAATTGAAACGGAGGACAATCAACAATTTGTTGGGTCCATAACTGTGCCGAGGAAGAGGAACTTCAACAGATGCTGATCTTTCAAAATGCAACACACAAAAAACAACAAGGAAAAGATAACAGAAAGAAGAGACAATATGATGGCTGCTGCTGAAATACGATAAGATGATGTTTTATAAAGGCTCATTTCTCTTGGACATGATTCTGAGTTTGTGTACCATTGTTCAAATGCGCGTTATAAATCCTGCACAATGAAGAAAACGTTAGTTAAGAAAATCGAGAAAACGAAACCAGACAGCAGGAAAAATAAAAAATGACGAATCAGAAATGACGCCAAGTAAAAGACTGAGGAGTGATGTTCTGGCATGCTACCAGCCATCGCCTACAGTAAATCCTAAAAATCTTCTCAGCATTATTTGTGAAAAACAGAAGCACAGCAACACCAAAGAAAAATTCCGAATAAATTAAACCAATCTGACTAAAACATTTCCTGATGCAATTTTTTTTATGGATGACATATAAACCAGAACGTGTGATCTTACAGATCAGTCTGCCGTGTTTAGAGCAGATTTATACTACCACATGCTCTCTTTATCTCCAAAAATACAGAAAATAAATTCAGCAAAAAAGTAAACAACCCATGCAAACAATGGCCAAGCAATACAAGATATCCAAACAATTCCTCAAGATATTCTGGATAGTGGCTATGGTGTAACACTTGGTGAGATTCTTGGATTTGCTAATAGGCAGGCTGGAAAACATTTGCTTATAAGTAAAGAAGTAAAATTGAACATGATGAAACTATTTGATGATAACATAGAATTTTGCAATCAACCACAAAAATTAAGTCTCAGTTTCTTTATTCGTCAAAGCTCACTGTTCATCAATTAGCAGAAAAACTACGTTTCGTAGATTCTGTTTATGATACTGGCAACCTGACAGTCAATCTTAGAAGCAGATTTTGGCCTTGACAATAAGCTTGGGGACGCAAACTAGCTAGGAAAATCATGCGAAACAACGACAATCCCACACCCGTTGATATTTTTCATCTCACGTTCTTAAAGTAAATAAGCCGACCAATGTGACCATGCTTTCCATCATTAACGGTACGAGTCAACCGTCTACGAATTCTGCTGAAGACGATGAAGAATAAGCAGATAGTGATGAAACTGAAGTGACCAGAAGTAAAACCAAAACCGCAAAAAATACGCAAAATCCAAGCCGGTTCCAGGTATTGTTTTACAACGTTCATAACGAAACAGAATACACCTCTACACCTAATGATGAGCCACTCAATTCACGAAAAGTATAAGAGCTCGTTTACGCAACGACAAATTTCTCACTTTCTTTCACTAGGTTAATATTCAATCTGCTGGCTGCTTCTCGCCTTTACCGAAGAATGTGGCTTTTAAGTTGTCTATACGTAGTAACCATGGCAACAATGCGGACGCAAATCCAGGTATTGCAAATCTCCTTCTCGTGGTCTCGCTACACAACGTTTGAATCGTGCAACATGACAGTGTCGATTTAGGACAAGTAGAAAACAATTTTTACTGCTGTACGAGGCGATGGACAGATTTCTGAATGTCAGTATTCGACGAGTTGTCTTTGATTCGACAACCCCGAAATGGACGCCATGTTGGATTTTGAATTCTCGCTGCGAGTAGCTATTTATTCTTCCGTCGTTTGATCACTGCTAGAAGCTGTTTTTTCAGCGATAATAGCAAATTTCGGAAATAGCGTGAAATGGCGACAATGTTGTACCAATGTTTAAAATGACTGTTGTACTTTGTTCTTTATCTGTGTTGTTATTTAAATAATACATTTAATTTGTTGCCTATTACAGCATTCATTTCACAGAACGGGAAATTAATCGTAAATAAATAACGGTTGCTTAGCAAATAGCGTTCGGTGAGCGAGAAGGTCTTATTGCGTAAATGCGCCCTAAGAGCAAGCAGCTTAATTTTGTATTCAACAAAGCTTGATTGTAAATCAGCTACAAAGAGATTATAGAATTTCGTCGCAACCTTGCACAATTCACGATCAAGGCATGTTCGGTGAACCCAGCTCTCCCACGGCATTTTATCAGAAGCAACTTCACTCTAGGTTTTAGGGATAATGTTGACCATGAAGAAACAAGTCTTTCTGGTCTGCAGGGAACCCACAATACTGAAATGTTTTATTTCAGGTAGCTCCAAGTATAATTCCCAGTAAAACAAAGCTGTCAACTTGGAAAACGGTCTGTTGCTCTACTTCCATGTCAGCAGGCTAGAAACTTCCCCGAGCCATCAACACCTGTAAAAATTCCACCCGATTACAAAACAATTAAAGAGGCCATTCTACCATTTGAGGAGATAAAGACGGAAGAAACAGTGATAAGTATGTTACAAACCGTTGGAGGGTTAGAAAACCAAAGTACATAGACATGAGGATTGATGCTATCATCTCAAAACCTATGATCCATTACAACATATTGGTTTTTTGACATTACTGCCTTAGCCAGTGACGGAATATGACAATGT
This sequence comes from Lithobius niger, assembly GCA_023313725.1. Lineage (NCBI taxonomy): Eukaryota > Metazoa > Arthropoda > Chilopoda > Lithobiomorpha > Lithobiidae > Lithobius > Lithobius niger. The sequence goes on along the minus strand of JAHWFP010043978.1, from coordinate 24,976 downwards.
GCATTCATGCACGAAGAATTCCCATGGCTTGCTGTTACATCCAGATCAACAAGCATTACCTGTTGCATGTGATGAAGGCGGTTTCCATATTGCCGCAGAAATTCAGTTTGTTAAAAGCGATTTCCAAGACCTTGTGCTATCCTTTCATACTACTAAAATTGTACTTGCGTGTATTGGAAAATACATAAATGGTAGTGGGTTAGAAAATGTCCTCACTGAAAACCCTGTTTTTGAACCAATAGTAACAGTTTGTGTTTTTAAAGGTAGCAATTGCCACAGATAAGTAAAGTGAATGTTTAGGGAATCAGAAGTGGTAGAGAGGCTTAAATGGAAAGCCTTTTGGAGTACCACTAAGGAATAATGCTATATTAATTTCAAGTGTTGATAACGTGCTGAAAGCTTTGCAACACTCAACACCAGAAGACACACAACTAAGTTCCAAGAGTTGATCTCAGCATCAGGATAAAAGTTGAAATTGTTGGATGCTTTTACACAGGTTCAGAATTCAGAGAAGTGCAGATATCAAGAGAAATTATTGTATCTAATAAGTCTTTTAAAGAACCTCACAAGAGCGGATGTGGAGGGAATAGATGCATTTCACTACGATAAAGGACTGCCTACAAAAAGCATCGTATTCTATTGTTATCGAAGCCACACCCCCCAAACAGACCTACTACAATACTGGGTCTGCCTTCAACGAAACCTACTAAACCTTTTTTGAAAAATAAATAGTAGAAGATACCTACAAGGGGCTGTACTTGGGGACATTTTTTTTTTTTACTGGTCGGTTGTACTGCAATCAGTACGAAGCGTTTATTCGTCTTCGGAAACTTTCCCCATGAGTTTATCGATACTGGTAAAGTGTTTGTAGAGCTCGGACTATTCCGTAAACGAAAGTTGTAACAAAGTAACCACCGCCGTTGTTTCAGGGTCGTATTCCACAAAGAGCACTTGCATGTCGTCATTTATAAATCGTACTCTGATTCTTTTCTCCTCTCCGACACGAAGCGCTTTCATTTTAAAATGCAACAAGAATTTCATTTTGTTTCTGCTATCGAGTTTGGACAGTTCCAACAGTATTGCCAACATATGTTTTTCGTGTACAGTCTCCAATTGCTCGATTAACACTTCTCCGGCTATTTCGATGAATGGCTCGAAGACCTGTTTCGAAGTGGGATCCGTAACGCTTTCCCAACCTTTCCAGGCAAAGCTATTTTCTTCTTCGTCCTTGGAGTAATTTCTCCCTCCACTGATTGGGTACAGTTCTGTTGATGTTTTCACCCAGTCGGTATAGGTAGGTCCATTCCAACGAGTTGAGTCTCAACTCGGTGGTAAGCCCTGCCTGTTTGTTAAAAACGAGAGGCGGTCCGCTTTCAATCGTGATGTTGAGGTATTTACTCAGCATAAAATAACCGCTAGTGGGGGACCATGATGAGAATGTATCGTAGAGTTTATTCTTTAATAAAAATATATATATATATTCTATTCAACAAACATTATTACAAGCAACAAAAACATTATTACAGCCTGCCGTCACCGAGCCATTCGTTTCTTTTCCTCTCTTCGCTCTCTTTGAGCCAACTTTCTTTTTTCCCTGAACACTATTTTCTCCTCTTCAGTCATTCTCGCATGTCGGTCTTTTTCCGCAGCTTGTTTTTTTCTTTTTCTGGATAGGAGTTAGTATGGCATGCCTATCCCTATCTAACCGTCTTCGTTTATTCCTGGCTCTCTTCTTCCACTCTTCTGGATTTTGCACTTTCAACTGCCTACTCTCCCTCATCCGCAATTTCCTCATCTCAGATTCTCGAATCTCGATATTTTCAACTTCTTTTATCCACTGTTCCACTTCATTCCCGTTCCACCGAATTTCCGCCTCTTCATCGCTGATTACACCGTCGGACATACCTGTCCATACTCCGTCATCAGATAAAGACTCCACGAGCAAATCATGATGATAGCCATCCCCATCGTAGTCATCATCCTCATTGTAAGAAATATATTTGATGCCACGATGTCTGATTGCAAAAGTTTCTACTTCGTTTACGAGGAATCTCTTGTCGTCGTAGGCTGACAATAGGGATTTATTCACCATTGTCATGGCCAGCTGGTGATGGCTGTCACTGGCGATCTTGTACCACTCCCTCTTTGTTCCCGATTAGAGTGGAAGAGTCGCCCTATAATCTTCGTGGCTTAAGTGTTTCTCACGAATCTCTTGGAAATTCCCTTCGCTTTTTTCGTTTCGCTTTGGGAGGTCACGAGCGAATACATCTTGCTACTCAACCCCACAAACTCTTTTATCGGTACTCCCTTCATGGCATCTTTCATCTTTCCCAATACTTGCTTGTTGACGTTGCAGAACTGTGGGTGTTGAGGATCGTAGTAGCTAGTGTCCAATCTGGTCATGTTTTTAGTCATGTCTGCGTACACGTCCTCGATCTCGATGCAATAGCACAGCTAGTCTGTGTCTGTGAACAGCAGTCTTGCTTGATCTCCATATTGGGGACGTATGTATCGGTCGTGAAATTCGTAAAGAAGGAGTTTGGACAACTCTAGTATGGGAAGATAAGTGGGAAGATCGCACATCACCTTGCATACTTTCGAGTTGAACTGAACCAGGTTTTCGTGCAATATCCGAAACGAATTGGCGTTGGGTTGGGTGAAATACTTTTGATGGCTCGCTTGCTGTCGGTGCACAGCTTGACTTTCAGTCTTTTCTGTTTCTGTTCAATCGTCTTCCCAAACAACGAATTAGGACAACTTGTGAAATTCCCCCTCAGACACCTTCTTCGATTCCTTTCGTTTAGTCCTATTAAAATCTATATATTGTTTTAACCAGGGCTTCTGATTGAAACTCAGCACCCTCCTGACGTGACGAAAGACCAAGCCATGTTTGAGGTAGAATTTTAGGTTACGGTAGTGAATTACGTACCGCGTCTTCTTCAGTAGGTTGGCCACTAGCTTCACGACAGGTTTCACTGGTTTTCCTCGCAACAAGGATTTCGAATAGTCTGAAACCAATTCTTCTCTTATTTCAAATATTTCAGGAGCAAGCGGGTAGTCGTTGTGGAGCTCATGAAGTTTGTGCGGTTAGTCCAGATCTACTTCCAGAATGTATCCTACCGACGATTGTCTGCTATCTTAGTCACGTCGGAACCTCGAATCTCTTCTTTAGTCAAATACCTAAAGCCAGTGTAAGGCAGCAGCTGGCTCATGGCCCAGATGTAAGTGCTATTGAGGTCCCAATCGATGATGTACTTGTTAGGTTTTGTTGAATCGTACGTTTCGGGAATGTACGGGTTGTTGGTCTTCGCGAACCTTCGAATAATGAAGCTTACTCCACCCCGTATTCCCGACAAGATGAAGGTATGTTTGCTACAGTGAGTAAATAGTTCCAGCTCGGCCTTGGTCATCTTTAAAGCTGCCGCCCAGCTAAACCCTGGAGTGGAGACGTAAAGCACGGATCTATGTCGTGGCCTTACAAGCAGCGGAATTCTTCGAAAATGTCTGCCAAAAGCAGACAGTTGGTCATCTGTTACATTTCGTGGTAAGAGGAAAACTTTTTGATTTTCAGCATACTCCAAATCTATTGGCGTGATCGTACTGTTCGTCAGGTAGGCCTTCTTCTTTGAGTTTGGAATAAAAGTCTTCTTTCGGTGGTAAAGACTCATCTACGAACACACTCATGCTGGAAACGTTTTCGTAAGGGTAGTATCCGTTATGGGTTAACAGATCCACGGCAGTCTCTTCCTCGACGTCGGGAAGGAAGCATTTGTCCTTCCAAGCTTTCAAGAACAGCTTCACCGTCCTAAACTCGTAATCACGTTTACGTCTCTCCGATATAGTTTTCAGCGAAGAGGAGAGAAAATTATAGCTGTCTATGAACTTAAGCCGAATGTACCTTTTCTTTTTTTTCCGCTTCATCCCATCCCGCTTCAACGGTGATGGTCATGCTTATGAACCTTTCCGTATTTCTCGCGAGGACTTCTTTTTTCAGAAACTTGTGCATCGCTCTTACCAATTGATGCAAATCGTAAGCTTCGAGGCAGTGAAATACCACGGCGTCGTGGTGCGCTCTCGGGCATTCAGAATACAACTCGAGTTAGAAGCTCCTCTGTACCGGCCGTTAACGTGGCAGTGATCCCGGACTTTGTCGTCTTTTGAACCGAATGGCTTTTTGTAGTAGATGCAGTCTACAGTGTGGTTAAAATCAGCCTCTTGGACTGGAGTGAGACATAGTGGTTGGACTCTTTTTAATGTTTCGTCGTACTGGTGCGCTTCAATGACCAACTGATCGAGGAATTGTTCAATGGCATCCTCTCCTAGGTGATAAGCAGTTCCTTTAAAGTTTTCAGGCCCCACCGCGATGTAGGCGAAGCTGCAAGGTTGATAGAGGTTGATTTTCTTCCCGGAGCTGTTAGAGGAAGCAACGGGTTTCAGAAGGCACTCGAAATCGGCGTATATGATTTTGGGGTAAATATTTCTTCTATAGAAAGCTTCAAAGTTCAAAATGTTTTCGCCCGGTTTTAAGAATTTGAGCGCTTGAGGTGACAGATTGGTTCTTATACAGTCCAGGATGTGTTTGTCTCTCAGCGATGCCTTTCCATAAGCGGCAAAACAATTTCGACAGTAATATTTCGGGTTGCTTCCCGATCCCTGGTGTCGGAGAAATTGGTCACAATCCACAATGGCGCAGTAGTGAAAATTTGTCGACTCGTCGGCAATTAAAAGAAGATCTACGGGTTGGCCTTTAAAATTCGTGCTCACACGAAGGGGATGCAAGCCGTTCTCTTTGGTATAAGCAATCACATTGATCGATAAATCTTTGTTGGCCACCTCGAATGCATCAATGTGATCCAGCCACGTTGGAAAGTCCAGCATCGAACGATCTACCATTCTCATATATACTTCGTATTCTTTCGGACTCACCATGCTTAATTTGTGTTTGGCAGCCAGAAATGAATACAAGAAGCACTTCTGGTCTGTGAAATTTGAACAATGACTACACACTTCCACTTCTTTTTTAATTTTGCTGGCAGAGGAATGTAAGAGCCCGGTCTGAGCAGGTCGATTTTTGCTACTCGGATTGTGAGTTCATAGGAGCGATTTATCACCCAACCACTACCTCTTTCGCCAAATTCGTCGATGGAACGTTGGATTTTAGCATAAGCCCGTCCAGTAACTTGGGAATATCTAATGGATTATAGATTGGGAGTAGCGGGACTGAAATCCAGTTGGTAAGAGATGGCCATTTCAAATGACACTCACTCCTAAACCAATTTGAGCATTGCAAGTCACCAATTGCCGGAGACATACGTACAGTAGAGCTTCTATACCTCTTCGCATCAACATTAAAAGGTACAACGGGTCTACAGCTTGCACAGCTTTCTTGTACTTTCTGTGTTCGAGTCCTTGCTCACAAAGGATAGGATCGTCTCTACAGCCCGACTCCTTTTCGAAGCAATCGCACTCTGTTGGATAACTATTCCTGTGTATCTCTACGAGGTGTTGTATGAATCTTTCTCGGGAAGGATACGTTTGAGCGCAGTAAACGCAGGTAAAGTTGTTTTTTCCATCGCTCCAACTGAATGATTCTGTTTAATAATATAAATAACATTAAAAGTAATAATTTCAACATCCTGGTCTGAGTTTAGTAATATAAATAAAAAGAGGAAAAATTTGGTATTTTTGTTGTTATTCTCCTGGAAGAACTGGGTTTTCATCAAGCTAACTGTCGAAGCGCTCGTCGTTTCCTTTCCACCTGACGAGGTAACGAGTATTCCCTCCCACTTTTTTAGTCTTCAGAATCTTTTCGACTAAAAACAGATCCAGCACATTAGTTTTCTGCAACTTTTGCTCGTAAAAAGTGCCCTCGATTTTACTACCCTGTTGGTCGATCAACCTGTAGCGAGTAGGTCGAGTGTTTCTCACTTCACTCACCTCGAACAGTTCGTTGGTAAAGTTTTGCAAATATCCCTTGTCGAATACAGATTTTGCCGTTGTCACTCTTACTAAATCCCCGACTTTGAAACTATTCTTCTTCTTTGTGGAAGGGCTATTTTTCAGCAATATGCTTCTAATCTCCAATTCATCGCGTTTAGTTACTTTGGATGGTTTCATTTTAATGGTAGAACTCAGTCGTTGTAATGTTTGACAACTTTATCTATAATGTCTACCCACTTGTGGTTACCTCGCAGAGTGAACCGTTTCCACATGTTCGACTTCAATGTGCAATTTAGGCTTTCTACTACGCTCGCCTTGAGTTCTGACTTGGTCGAATAGTGGTTTATTTTGTGGCGTTTCATTAGTGCTGCGAAATCTTTATTATAAAATTTTTTGCCAAAATCACTTTGTAGATTTTTAACGGGATTAGACATCGTGTTTAATATCTCGTCAAAAGCGCCAGTGACATCCGTGGCATTCTTCGATTTCACAGAGATTGCCCAAGCATATTTAGAGAATAAATCGATGGCAGTCAGCAAGAATTTGTAATTTTCGTTTTCTTCCGCGTAAAGTATCATCTTCACCAGGTCCGCTTGAACTAAATCACCTATACCGTAGCTAATAACGCGCCTCCTCAGAAAGTGATGCCTAGCTGGCTTGTGCAGCTCCTCCACTAAAGTTTCTGTGGATCTTGATCTTTTTAAAATTCTCATTCCCAACTTTACTTTGGTTTTCATAGCTGCCGCTACGGCAGCTGCTGCCAACTTCTCTTTCAGACCAGTTTTGCTAGATTTTGCTACTTTTAATGCATCGGAGGCCAACTTTCTATCAGCTTCATGCCTTTGTTCCAAGTCTGGTTTGGTAAAGTATTCGATGTCGTGCTGTTTGCAGGCCTTATCCAGAGAATTGCTGGCAGCGTCGCCTCCGTTCAGTCTCTTGTTCAATTTTGTTCCAGGACTGCAATAGTTTGTATTCCGGAATACGATGTTCCACCGGTAACTTGTCTATCGCGCTGTTCAACAATCCAGAGCCTCTGCGCTTCTGAAACTGTGCTTTCCTCGTGCCGCACACTTTACCACTCGCCCTTCAGCAGTTGTCGATAATTCTTAGTCAGAACGTGCCCAGCAATTTTTACTGGCTGTAACTCTCTTGCATTTGAGGCAGTACATCTGTTTACTTATAATATGAGAATGAAAAGCTATTTTAGATACTAGTTTTGTAGAGAATTTATCAAAATACCATTTTTTTTTCTTAAAGCAGCTGAGAGATGAAAGTGTTAAATTATGACATAGCCAATGTCAATAAACGACCATCGACTGGTAATTTACTGAATTTTCCAGAGGACGTAAGGTGCATTATTGTTGTGGAAAGACCAATTTAGTTATAAATTTCATTTGCAATCCAGGTTGGTTGAGTTATGACAGCCTGCGCATGTACTCCAAGTCCTTATTTCAAAACAAATATTTCCATCTCAGGAGAGCTTTCGAGAAAACATGTCCTGGCGTAGTTACTTTTTGTTCCAACAACGAAGATATCCCACCACCACGAGAACTGCCATGTGGCAAAACGGTAATTTTATTGGACGATTTCATGATTGAGAAACAAAACAGAATCGAACGCTATTTCACCTACGGCAGGCACACGAACACCTCGATCTTTTATTTACGTCAGACTCACATCAGGATACCCAAGAGAGTAATTCCAACAATATAATTCTCTTCAGGCAAGATGAAGCAATCCTCAAATATGTCTTCAATAACCACGTTAGTGGTGACATGATTTTCGACGAGTTTCGTCGCATGTGTGGTGAGGTTTGGAACTCTGTTCCGTACGGATTCCTACTCATTGGTAAAACTAAACCCTTGGATCGAAGGTATAGAAGAATGCTCGACTAACAATGACGTGTCTGCCGAAGGTTTTTGTAGACATTAATGTACGTCTGTCTGCCGAAGGTTTTTGTTGACATTAACGTTTGTTGAATTAAGTACTAAACCGTCATGTCTACTAAAACTAAAAATAAGAGAAGCAAACCCCAGAAAGAGGTCGATCAGTACGAGGCTCTAAAAAAGCGTCTGAAAGAAAAATTTCAAAATACAAAACTGGAAAAGCAGACAGAATCTGAACATTTGCAAAAGATATTCAAACCAATAGTTGATCCTATAGTAGACCAAACTAAAATGCAGATGCTATAGGGGAGCGAGGCTTCGGCTCAGCGTCAACGACAAATCAAAGAACTGATGGCTCTAGAGGCTGGACAGAAAAAAACAAGTAAAATATCACGGGAAACTGTTAGAGCATATTCAGAAAGCTCTGGAGGCGGCTTCGGGCCGTGTCGATACTGAAGACGAGAATATAGACAGTGACGATGGTGAAATACAGTTTAACGCGGGTGCCAGGAGACGACTCTCCAGTTCCATGGGCGCATTACCTGACACGCCCTCCGACATGTCACTTGCCCTCACGCCAGGGGCTCGTAGGAGACATATGGAAGAGGCCTCTTTACTCGACGATTGCGCAGTCAGACTCGGTCCGCTAGCTGCCAAGTATTTCAGCATGTTTGCAACTCGAGAGAGACTGACCAACCCCACTTTTGGCATTCGATACGGCCCGGAAGCTAAACGTTATAAGATTGGATCCATGCAAGTAAAATTTCAAGACGACGACTTGATCGTGGGAGGTAAAAGGTACGAAGGGACGGACGATTTGTGGCAGTTGGTTATGTTAAAAGCCCCTTCGAAGCCACCAGATGAAAATGCCAGCCTTTTGAACTACCACGATACTCTGAAGAGGAGTAAAGCCATATATCACAACAATGACGAAAGTACGAGAAGACTGAAGTCCAATGTCGGTTTCAAGTACACGACTTTTATAAAACCTGTTTGGGGAAGACCTGCCGAGATTCTAGGGAAAGGATACCGGTTCTATAGAGATCCGAATGACTTGTGCGAAAGACTGAAGCTCCTCAGAGCCTCTACAGAGGCTGGCAATAATTATCTGGACGAAGAATTCGTGCACATTTTCGCAGAAATGCGGAGCAAAGCATTGCTGTCCAACGGCACATATCGCAAACTGATCGGAAAATTTGGTAGATGTTAATGTATTACCCTAAGAATGTCCCTCGTTTTTTCGTCAGAAAAAAACCGACTTTGTCACTGCTTTTGCTTCTCCACTGATGTTGGAAGGTGCTCACGAATTGGCTCTAGTCAATCTGGAAACTTACAACTCCATTTCTAACGTTATACAGGACGTGACCAACTCTTTCACTTACAGTGCAGACAACGGTAACACCTGGATTAAAATCATCGTCCCAGAAGGTTGTTATGAATTAGCCGAATTGTAAAAATCATTTACAGAAAACTGAAAGATAACAAGCACTGGAACGACTCAGAAAACGTGCCTTACATTCTCATCGAAGGAAATTTAAACACTCTGAAGTGTGAACTGAACATTAACGACCGGAGATGGAAGGTCGACTTTTCAGAGCAAACTAGTTTAGCAAAGATTTTTGGTTTCGAAGCCAAGATTTATAGTTTTGGTCGGCATGAGGGAACGAAAGGCATGAATATTTTAAACGTGAATAGCATACTGGTTCATTGTGATTTGGTCTCTGGTTCATACGTAGACGGAACGAAGCAACTGACTCTCTACTCGTTTTTCCCCAACGTCTCCCCGGGATATAAAGTGGTTTCTTGCCTCACAATCTGATATATCTGCCCGTTACTAAAAACATGGTTTACTCTATTAGAATTCGGTTGACCGACCAGGCCAACAGGCCTGTTAATTTGAGAGGTGAGATATTAACGATGAGATACACTTACGAAAAAAATAAAAAGACCTAAAATGTTGAAATTTAATAAGAATATTATTAAATCGACTGTTCCCAGTCTACCTTTAGCTAAAGACCCAATCGTCTACAACCAATTGGGAGGCTCTTATAAGAGAGAAACATTGCTACGAGCGAAAAGGAGGAACAACGGGACTTTCAGAGCTAGAAGGCGACAATTTCTGAGTCCTGAAAACGTCAAATTCATAGGCAGTCTCATCAGTGCCTAAAGATGGAGAGCAATGAGGAATATCTGAACCTTACAGAACCATTCATACTGGACGAATCAGTCATCAGTTACAATTATCACGAGTACGGTCCAATAGTGGGTACGAACGAGAATACTCCCAACAGCGAAATCAGAATTACTGTTCAGAACCAAGATTTATTCACCCACCCGCACAAAGCTACTTTCACGTGAAAGGTGTACTTGTGAAGAGTTCTGATAGTTCGGCATACACCGTGACAGATAAAATTGCTTGGCTAATAACGCCGCTGCATATTTATTTAGCATGATACAATATAAAATAGGCGACAAGACAGTTGACCAATTAAATATGCCTGGTTTTGCAAGTACCATTAAAGGCTAAGTAAGTTCCTCTCCGGCGCAACAGGCGGAACTGACCATTAGAGGATGGATTTTGGACTCCATAATGCATCTTCAACAGACGATACTGCAAATTTGATTTTGAAGCACAAAAGAGACGTGCTCTTTGCCCACAATCCGAAAGGCAGGTTTTCCTTCGCCGTGCCATTGTCTCACTTACTGGGCTTTTACGAAGACTATACAAAAATTGTGTATGCTTGTCAACAAACACTGGTGCTTATTCGATCGTCGGACGATAATGCTATATTCAGAGCGTCGGGCGTTGATGCCGGCAAGATAGTCTTAGAACAAATAACTTGGCACCTCCCGCACGTGACTCCGTCCGACGGTCAGAAAAACAAACTGTACGCCATGGTGGATTCTGGCATCAGCGTCCCCCTCACGATCAGACACTGGTATTCCGATCAGCTGGACCATCCCACCTCGACCAGTTGCGCTTGGAGATTGATCACTACTAGTGCTATTGAACGGCCGAGGTGGATAGTAATAGGTTTTCAGACGGCCAGAGACAACGATGCGAAAAAAAAATCCAGCAGTCTTTGATCATTGCAGCTTTACAGACGTACACGTAACGCTCGATTCCGAACGTTACCCGTTACTTGATCTAAATGTAAATTTTGCACAAGGTAACATCTTTAACTTGTATCATATGATCGTAGATTTTAGAAACGGGTTAGGGTCAAACGGGTTTTAGTACTATGGGTTGGGATCCGGATCGTCCGGACCAGCTTATGAAGTCAATATGTTCTCGAAGAATTATCCTTTGGTTGCCCTCGACGTCTCAAAACAGTCAGAAAGATTGTCCTCGTCAGTTATAGATCTGCAAGTAAAAATGAGCTTCGGGGCTGCCGTCCCCCAAAATGCGAAACCTTTAGCATTGGTCATTAGCAACAAAATAATATATTTGAAATTGAACAGGAGTAAAGTCAAGGTTTTGGTATGATGCTTGATGCTTTATTTTTTTCATAAAGAGGAAAAAATCATGTACAAAAACGTAGCAGTCTATTTGACTCACCATCAAAAGCAAAAAATGTTAAAACACGTCAACGCTGGCAAAGTTCCTTCTTTCCGCCTTTACAATTTTCAGCTAAAGAGAGGGAACGTGACATTTCCACTCACTAAAACGCAACACGGTAAAGTATTGAAGGCACGCAAGGCAGGTCGAGGACTGAGCTTGAAACTTTCTCGTAATCAAACTGGCGGCATAATTCCTCTCCTACCCGCCCTGGCGGGCTTGAGCGCCATCAATGGTTTAGCTGGAGCAGCATCTGGATTCTCCAGAGCCGTCAACTCAGCCAGGAATAATGCCAGGCAACTGCAAGAATTGAAACGGCATAACGCCGCCATGGAGGCGCTCGCAATATATAGAAGGGAGGGAGGGACTTAAAAAAAACGTCACAAAAAAGAAAAACTACCAAAAACCGAAACCCTGGACGAGGTTTTTATCTCAAACCGATGTCCCATTAAACAGGGCTCTTACTAACATAGATTTAACAGATATGCCGAAAAATTTAGTTGTTACCAATTACAGAAAGACGTTCAGCAAGGACCTCCTTCCTCAATATCTGCGGCTGAATGGAGAGAGTGTCATAGTCAATTTACAGTACCCCTTTAGCTCCAGGAAGCCACTGGGCGAGTTATTTCAGTCCAGGGCACAGCTGCTGTTTTTATTTCGATTCTTTTGGTTTAAAAGCTCCTCTACAGATCAAAGATATCTCAGTGGTAACTTCCTATCCAACCACCGACATATCCAAGATTCTAAAGAGGTACTGTGTGGCCAGTATTGCTTGTACGTAATTCAACGTCTGTTCCAGGGTGAAAACTTTTTTCAAATTATCCATAACTTGAAGGAAAAAATATGAGCTTTGTCGATAAATTTGGTAGTTCTGCAAAACGGATCAAAACGGCATCGCATAATGGAGATTTCTTGAGCGGACCAGACACTGATTTTAATGCCAGGCAGAAGACAATTACCAACCTAGCCCCTCCTATTTCTAACTCAGACGCTGCTTCCATGACATTCGTTAAAAACGCACTTAGTTTCTCCAAAACTGCAGAAGGCAATTTGAGTTTAGCTGGAAACAGAATAGTTGATTTGGGGGCTCTCACCAGTCAAAAAGGAGCAGTCACTCTATGCTACCTAAAATCTGAAATAGGTTTGGGTAAAGATTTCGATGGAAATTTAAGCTTGTCTGAGAAGAAATTAGTAAATTTGGATCAGCCATCCAGTGACGGCGATGCAGCAACCAAGAAATACAGACAAGTAAATCAGATTAGGAGGGAATTACGAGTTCTCAGGCGCGTCTACTGTTTTCGTTCGAATTTAGAAACGAGAGATAATTTTAAATGGTTGTCAGAAAATGGCCAACAGTGCATCACGGCTTCCGAACTCGGTCGGATAACTAAAGTAATAGCCCTTGAATCACGAATTAATATTCAATTCAAATTGGTTTTGCAGGTCAGCGTTAATTCGATTAAGACCATTCAGAAAATTGCAGGTGAGGCAGCCACCGTGGTCATCTTTGACAGGACGCCAATAGAACTGCAAGTTGGGAACACGATTTTGGTCTCCAATTCAGGAGTCATTCTGATTGGACACCATTTGTTAGAGGTACACTGCGAATTTGAACGATAAGAGCATAAAAAAAAACAAAAATAAAATTAATACCTCTTATTATTAAAGACCGCAAGTAACCAATATTTGTGACGATAATGTTTTCACCCTGGGCCCTCACGTGACCGTTCAAGTCACTTCCTTCGGAAAAAATGCTGTCGTCAACTTCACATCATGCTAGCCCCAAATTGATTTGAAAGTGTCATGCGTTTTGGTGGATTTCGCGGTCGATCATCCCCTGATTCGCGTAAAGAATGACGTTCGTCGGCCCCTGGGAGCTGCTATCGGTAGCTTTGATCACAGATGGCCTTGTTATGTGTTCATCTCTGCTTAATAATTTATATATTTACGTTTATCAATACATACTGAATTTTAATATTGAACATGTCATTAGCTTTTAATCATATTCATTGTAATTATCCCATCTTCACCATTTAATTTTGTTACACATCAGTTTTTCTATTATTTACACCAAGTAGTCACGTGCTGCTAAGAAGTGGCGTACGTGCATGTGCTTTTCACTCACTTGGAGATCAGCTCTCAACCGACTTGCATTTTGTTGTAGCATGAGTGCCCTGTATCAACCTCTAATATGCAGTTAACTAATTTTTCACGAGTGGTAGTGGTGCTTGCTGCTCATGAGGTTGATTGTCGAGTTTAAGCCAAGTGATTTATTCACTAAACCTAAGTCGTTCGTCTGCGGCTTGAGCTATGTTGCATGTCGCTTTCCCTGTGGCCATGACCTTGTAGAGTTGGGTCCTGTTTCGTTCTCGCCGTGAAAATGTCATCGCTGCCACCATGGCACTTTCGTACGATGTTAAGGAAAAATTAACGGCTATCCTTTGATGTTAAATGTCTGACAGTCTTGCCAACTACTCCAGAACTACCTGCACTAGAGGTCACACCTTTATGGCCATGAAAAGGTAACGTGTTGTACTTTCATTCAGTGGGGTGTGGTCCGGCCGGCATTAGCGTGATGCGATTTTGGTGTTGTATTTGCCCCGAACTTTCGTCTTTTGGTGGCGCGATTCGTTAATGAATGACTTCTATAAATCCCGTAACTCATTAAAAGGCGATTGAGAAGATTCAGCGGTGGGAACAATTATTCACGTTGTTTAGCGGTGGGAACAATTATTCTGGGTACGCTACCACGAATGCATATTATGGAATGTGGTCGAGAGTGGGTTTTGGATGGCGCAATGCCGAAGGTCATGGTTATTGTTTTAAAAGAAGTTTTATAACGAATGCTTGCCGTTAATTCAACTATTGTTTAATGAATACAGCGCTGGTCGCAAATGTACATAACACTGAATGTAAACGATTTTTACTGTTAATAATTAATTTGGAGGCGCTATCTGGCGCTATTAATTGGGCGCTAGCGTAACTGGTGATTAAATTGCTTATTGCTTTTAGTGCGTTGTCTGCGTCAACTCTGTTACAAAAGACTACTTCTAACCTGTACCAATCAGCGATTTGTCATGTGGACCTCTCCTACCCCCCCCCCCCCTTGTGAGAATCATGCACGTAAGAACCCTAGACACCGGCCATAACCTAGGTTTACACCATTAAATCTTACAAAAGCTCATGAGTGGTAAGTCATGTTAAAAAATCACTGCGATTTAAATCAAGAAATTTTGAAACGTAAAGCCAACAATGCTCATTTTGGCGGAGGCGACGATGAAAATGCGGCCTTGGGTGCTACTTGAATAGATTCAAATTGTGATTGAGTTGTTCTTAAGTCCATCAACGAAGGCTGTGTTACTACAACATTTCAATTCGTTGTTGGTGAATGCTCTCGATTCTAGGTTACATGCAGTGCATCTTGGAGAAAATAAAAGACTAAGGATAAAATTTAACGGCGACGCTACTCGACTCGTGTTTTACACTTTCGATTGGAACATGATTCCGATAACCCAATGTGAAATGAACTTTGCGGAATGGAACTCGTTCCTCCAAAACATTCCGGAAATCATTGAAATTCTTAAGAATCCATTGGACGAAATTCAACAACAGTAAGGCTGTGGCGCTTTGCTTCAGTCCGCAGATTAATAAAACCAAGTTTTAGTTTTGTTCATTGCTTAACACTTTACACCTGTACCCAAATCGGAAAAAAAATTGGGAAATTTTAATTTTTGACACAGCAGATCGATAGGGGAGGTCCAAATTCCGAAGAATATTGATTTTGGTGGAATTCTGACCATATTTTGAAAAATTCAAAATGGTCGCCGATTTCTAGGAGAAAATGAGAAACTTAGCTAAAATTAATGTCTTCTTTCTTTTTTTTTGGCTGAAGAAAATTAATGTCTTCTTTTCTTTTGGTTGCAGTATGGGGGAACATTGACTGGCGAGAATATAATAAACAAGTAAAGACTTGTGATTTGCAGCCAGGGAACTGGAAATCACAATTTCAATGATAAAATTGGGTCATCTTAAAAATTCTTACGGATTCGTTCGAAAAATACCTGTTATGGTTGATATTTTGAAAGAATTTAGGAAATCGGTCCATATTTAGAAAAGTTAGAAATTCAGGCCTGTTGTGGTTTAAAAAAAATGGATTTATAACGCTTAATGCTGTTGTATTTACTCAATGACAAATTGTTTTCACCACAGATGGCAGGGTCTGACTATACTACCAATACTTTCATTTTCGTTTGTCATTAATTAATTTTTTTTTAAATATAGATGGCAGTGCTGATTCTGTCTGCAGCATCCAAAACAATGAGAAGCATTTTCAGTTATGTTTTCGATTTTAATTAGAAAATGGCATCACTAGATGGCATCATTGTCTGCATGAAAATGCCCTTTACATCTTCAGTTTCATTTTGAATCGCCTTTTAAAAATGTGCAGTAGGTTTCTGATTTTTAGCTAATGGGCCAAAGTTACACCTAATAAAATGGTGATTTTTTATTTTGTGCGACACTGTCAAATGTCAACTTGATAACACATTTTCGGCCTCATCCAATATACACAAACATCAGACCACCAACTGGACTGCTTATGTACATTTGATGAGGCCGAAAATTTGTTGTAAAGTTGACACGAGCTGAAGACTGACATAGAAATTGCTCCGGTATTAAAATCTGTAAATGATATCGCAAATTTGTTAATGGTACTGTAGCGTGGTTTCTTTATTCATTCAAGTGTATTTCTTTTTGTTGTGGGGAGGGGCTATGGAGAAAGCCAATTTCAAGACTGGATTTTTGCTCCATAAATTTTTATCTCATTTCAAATCAGTGAAAAAGTATCTGTACGTGTAATACAATGTAATGATGTTGCTGGTTGCTGTAAAATAATGTTGTTGCAAGTGCTGGTTAATTTTTCAAAGTGCTTTAATTAGGTCAAGGTCATTCGTGATAATGCATATAAAACCAACTGCCGAACCGCAAGATGGATTCGGCAGTTGGTGTTACGGCGGGGGGTTATTTCTCATCCCTACATTGTTTCCTAAGCAAAACAATGTCGGCTGCATGCTTAGCCACTAGTTACGAAGCCTCCTCTAACACTAAAAAAAAACGTGTCAGGTTGGCTGCCAATCTGACAAAACGTGGTTCTTGGGCAAGTGTTTCCACCACATGCGTATCGGTTAGACCCTTGGCCCGATCATTCGAATTTTGTCATCGACTAGAATAACGCAGTTTCGAAGACTCAGACCAATTTGCCTTTACGCATGTGTTTATAATATCTGAACTGGTATCGAACTAAAAAAGGCTTTGACCTCTAGCAAGTTAAAAGCTTTCTTAATTCGACCCAGTTCCGAAATTGTAGATTATGGAAAACACTTAATAAAAATACAACATAATTTTCCTGGGGGTGGGAGGAGACTACCAACATATCACTATACATGATTTTTTCAATCCAAATATTAATTTGACATCAACATTTTACATTAACATTATTTTGAACGAGGTGCTGACGAGCTTTAATTAAGATGACATGCACCTCTCCCCTAATATTTTACATTAACATTTGAACGAGGAGCCGACGAAGTTTTCTCATTCGACGACATGCACTTCTCTACCACTGAACGAGAATCTAACAGCACCAAAACATCAATTTTACACCTCGACTAGGAAATTACCTTTCGTTAAATGATTCGGATGAGGCTGTTTGCATCGTCAACGTACTGACTAGCCACTAGCTTAGCTTATACTGAAGTACCTCTCAGAAAGATTTCGTTCACCGGAAATATCCGCGAATTGTATACCTGTCTGGAAAGCAGTTCCCAATTTTGTTTCCAAAATCAGCACCAGTGCAAAACATCAGATAGGATCCCGTACTAAAATGCCGCTGTGGCAGCGATTTTTCGGGGTAACCACTCCGAAATTTGACTTAGCGTCATAAGGCTACTAGTTGACAACTGCAGGAGCTTTTAAAATCTATTTTAGAAGAAAATACACAATTCTAAAAGAATCGTGGATTAAAAATTTAAAAATTAAGTATACAAGGACCGGAAAATGTTTGTCGTATTTTTAGGACTAAAAAAATCCTTTAAACCTACCTAAACGTACCTAATCTAGAGAAGTCGGAGCTCGTTAATCGGAGATAAGTTTGGTTGTGAACAAAATAGTGCGAATTGTGACTTCAACATGCCGTGGCATTGGTTCAAAGTATCAATTCGCACAAAATTATTCCGGACCAAAACTTACCTCTGTTTTAACGTGCTGTAAGAGCTGCAGTCGGGAAATACAGGTACTTTTGTATGCAGGAAAGGATGCATTATTGACGTATGCTTGACGCAAGTTGGCCTAAAAACACGGTGGAAGCATGAGTTCTTCACTGAAATGACGTATGTGGAAAACCCATTTAGCTCAGGTCTTTAAAATAAATTTCTAAAGAGTAATCCTGGAAATCCGGATGCAGGCATCGTTAAATCTAATTGTGTTAGCTTTCTTGTTTTTCTCATGCCTGACTCGTTGCAAAATATACGAAAAAAAAAATAACCTGAATAAAACCTGTACAAATTTAATTCATTGGTTCTCAAGAATTTTAAAAACCGAAAAATCTGTCCCAGCTTTTATTTTTTTGTAAAGTGATAAAAATAAGTAAATTTTTTTGTGCCTTATGTCATGATGCTCTCATAGAGTAAAAACTTTACTAGTATCGATAAACTCGTGGGAAAAGTTTCCGAAGACGAATAAACGCTTCGTACTGACTGCAGTACAACCGGGCCGGAAAAAAAATAAAATTTTCCCCGAGCGCAGCCCCTTGTAGGTATCGTCTACTATTTATTTTTCAAAAGGTTTTGTAGGTTTCGTTGAAGGCAGACCCATTATTGTAGTAGGTCTGTTTGGGAGGTGTGGCTTTGATAACAATAGAATACAATGCTTTTTGTAGGCAGTCCTTTATTGTAGTGAAAGATATCCTACCAATTTCCACTGTTTTGATACAAAAAATGAATTAGGTTGCATTCGTCAATACACCTTCAGCAAACCAACTGTATAAATATAGTTAGTAACACCAGTATGTTAAAAGACACACGTTCGTTAGTGCATCACCTGAGAAGATTCAGGGATAACATCAACATCCGTCCCATCCAGATAAAATATATATGAGGACGGCGACCACTAAACATTTATGTCTGTTACAGATAGGGCTGTTTGGATGTTTTTAGACATATGAGGATATATAACAATGAAACAGAAAAAGCTGGGACCTTCATTTGATTGGGAGACTTTGGTCGCCTGACAACCGTAAAAGCCACTTAGTGACACAGTTGAAATGTTCTTGTTGAAAAAAAAAGACTGAGTGACGTTGATAGTTGCCCAAGCTGACTAACAAATTTCACTAAAATGAACCTTTCTTGAGGTAAATAAAGCTGAAATTTTGCAGATAGCTATAGTTTAAATGTAGAATGTAACTTTTTTGCTAGCTTGGCGTTTAGTTGAATTTCAATAAGGGCAGAATTACAAAATTTTGCTTCATTAAACAACAATGAACAAACTAAGACATAGCATGACAGCAACACCAGAATGAAGAATTGTTGCTTTCTCGTTGCTAAATAATGAGAGTTTTGCGGACTTAACAAAGCGTAAGACTTAACTTAGTATGAAAAGCTACTAAAGCCAGAAGAAGAAAAAAAAGCATTGTAAACTGAATTTTTGGTTATATCTCATTAATTGCTTAGAAAAATGAATGGTTCTTATCAATTTGTACAAAAAAATGTAATATCTCCACAAAACAAAACTTGTTAAGGATTCCCCGCCAAGCTTTTCTTACCTTTCAAGTTGTGATATTAAACTCCAAGCTCTTTTGCAAGGTTATCCCACAGACTAAGACTTCTAACGATAAAAGCCATACTTGAAAATTGCGTAGTAAATAATTTTCAGTTTTTTTTTTCATTTAATCTTCGAAGTATTGTATGGAGGATCAATTTGGTAAAACAGCTTGGCATTTGATATCATCACGACTTCAAACGGCCAAAAACGTTGGCGGGAATCCTTAACAGGTGTTGTTATGGAGATAGTTAACTTGCCGAGAATATGCTCATTATTTCTGCTTGAAGGTAATAGACCCAGAAATACCATGGCTATGATGAAATGATATAAGGCACAGCACTGTAATTGAAAGACACACAAATTAGTCTACTCTGTAGCATCACAGCAACGACTTTAGATTTTTTTGTGTGAGGTAAGGTTAACAGGATCTCGGTATATACCAGGGTTGAAGCTCTGGTTGCCTCTATCCAGTGGCTAACTTATACTGGTTCTTCTGGGAAAGGTTTCTTCTCGTACTTCTGTCATGGTAAGTTTACATTTTTAATTCATGGTACATTAATATGAAACATATTTACTGTACTCGAAAGTAAGTAAATACAACGAGTTTCATATGTTCAAGAGTCTTGAAAATGAGAGAGTTGAACACACAATGCTAGGTATGACGTTGTCTGAAAGGGAAACTATTGATTTACTCTCGTTTATTTAGTACATTCTCAAGACCGCAACAATATTGAGGGGAATTCCAAAGATTTACACACGATTATTATTTGAGCTAGCTCAAAAGACCACAATACATTTGCGTAATAAATTACCTAAGATGACCACAATAAAGTTGGATAACACATTTCCTATAGAGCAGTGTCATGTGACGTCATATTGGCTACTAGAGAGATAGCTGCAAGGGTCACTAGATTAAAATGGAGGGTAACAACGGCACTTCTAGTCAAGGCAGTGCTTTGAGAGCGGATTTCATAGGCTTAAAAAAACGTTGTTTTCTCCAATCCCTTATGCTGCGAGGTTGTAATCAGAAAAGAAAAGATTCCGCTTGCTAAAAAATGTCAGCAACTGCCAACAAATCGACAACAATCACGCGTTATAGGCCTAAGAAATCCGCTCTAACAGCATTGGCTTCAGTAAGACAGCCCTTCTTTTCCCCCTCCAGCGACCCTTGCACTAACCCTGTTGCTGGCTCCAGCATAGAGTTATATACAATAATATTACGTTGTGTCACTGCCCTATACTAAAACTGAACTCTCTTGGAATAGAGAGAGAACCTTTTCACGAACTATTTTCGTTTGTGTGTATCCCTATGCGATCATCTGTTCCAATACTGGCAAATTTGCACCTGACACCTGACATTGCAATTCCCATGAGTAAACACATCGAACACCTGCACACATTTTAGCATGCAGTGACAAGCGGTGCTAGGCAGATTAAGGGAACTGGTAATACATATATTGTGTTTGTCTGTCATTCTTCGCAATAACATTTGAACCAAGTGGCCGATACTCGGGCGTCCCAAACCAGTTGCTAAGACGAACTAGTCCTTAATGACTGTTGAAGCAGCCCAGATTTATGTAAGAAATAATAAAGTAAGAATTCTAAAGCTGAGAAAATTTTCGATGAAGGGTATTAGCAAAATTTTGCTATAAAAAGTTTTCACGATCCGTAAGTACAAAAAAATCCAACCAGTCACGTATACTGGTGGTCAAAAGTTTTCTATGAATAATAAATTCAACAAGCCTAGTTTCAGCTTCATTCTAGTGGAACGATTAGTATTGAGCAGCGTCAAGTGACGTCATATTGGCTATGAGATAGCATCTGGAGGGCATAGCTACAAGGTGCAGTAGATTAAAATGTAAGAGAAATCAACGGCATTTCTAGTCAAGACAGTGCTTTGAGAGCGGTTTTCTTAGGCTTAAAAAACGTTGTTTTCTCCAACAAAAATTGCGTGTTATAGGCTTAAGAAATCCAGTCTAACAGCATTGGCCTCAGTACGACGACCTTCTTTTCGCCCTCCAGTGCTCCTTGCAGCTAACCCAGTTACTGGCTCCACCATAGAGTTATACACGATAATACTACGTTATGTCACTGCTGTATTGAGTAAACTGATAGGAAAACAATGGAAAGATGCTTTGTTTCATTATAAGGAAAGGCTGCGATTGTAAATACAACAGCTGGAAGAATAATATAGATAGTTTACGCTGAATTCACCTTGTCCATATAAGGAGGTACTGGCTGCATCGTGGCAAACCCAGCTATATGTCATCGTAAAGACTCAAAGCCAACTTGTTGATGATGATGGTTTTGTGTTCGTGCGCCGCCTAATAAATTAAGACCCTAGAGCTCTTACGATGCTACTATTAAGTAACACATTTTTGTACGTTTCGTGCACGACTTGTGCTGTTTATTATTGATTTTTCAAGCATTAAAGTTCTTCCCATCCAATGGTGAAACGCTGTAGAGCGGAGACTTTAAACATACAAACGCGGAAATTAGACAACCCTTGCTCTCGTCTTTTACATCTCCCAATTCTTATTTGTTGAAGTTGGATTGTAGGAAATGGACTTTGTGGGTAGTTCGATGTGTCGAATAACGATGCATCCTCTTCCAAATCTTTGTAAGCATCGTCCATTTCTGTCGAATAACGCTTTCAGTATCGTTAACTAAGAGTATACATCTCTCTTGTTCGTACTTTTTCATTACGTGGTCGTAGTGAAACCAGTAGACTAATAACGTTGACAGTTACAAGACGCTAAACCCAACCATGATGGGCTTGTCCAAGATGTTGGTTGCGTACTGAGTAGTCTTTGTAAAATTACCAAATCCTAGCTTAAAGACGTGAAACTCTTGGTGCAGGGGTGAGATGAACACTTGATGGCTTTTTCTTTCACTGGAGCTGGAAAGACGTTCGATCTCTTGAGCTTGTTTTCGATTGTCGTACAGAAAATGCTGTTATTCACAAATTTATAGAGGGTTTTTGTCAAAATTGTTAGTAGATGCTTGCCGTTTATCGGTATTAAACTAGGTATAAGGTTTCAGCCAAGGTTCTTGCTTAAAGCTGATCACTCTCTGTATTATCTTGAGAACCATGCCTAGAGAGAAGTAGTATATCAACCTACACTGCACCACATACTTTGTTTTTGAGTGAAAGTTAGCGGTTAACTTTAGGCCTTTGTTTATGTTAACTGAATGTTCTGGATTACACGATGGTTGAAAGGAGAAAGTATAGACTTTGTGATTTTCATGTGCTCTGGGGCTAATGGGAAATTATTGTTCGATGCATGAAGCGTCTCCAGGTATTCGAAGTCCAGCCACTTCTAATATCAGTCCCATAACACTCTTGCCTCCGTAATTATCAAGATTAATGGCTTTAAGCCGGTATTCCAACACCTGTTCATGCTATCTGCGTGGTAGATACTCGCACATTACACAACCGTACAAGTTGTTGAAGTCCAAAAATATGATGGAAGAATCCATTTTATCAGGGTCAGTGGCAGTTAGTATATACAGAATGTTGGCTTTAGAGTAATTTCCACCTTTAAACGAGATACCGCCTCTTATATACCACAAGATGCATATCAATATTAGTGAGGAGATACAAAGTCACTCCTTTTCTCTTGAGCGCCGCATCCCAAGATAGTGACCATCTAGAAATGTAATGCGTAACTAATCCGTAACTAGCCAATCTTGTTGCCCTGAAGTTTCCCAAAATTTCAGTTAAAAGGCCGATGTCTGTCCACAATATAGTTTGTGGTAATCTCCAAACGTTTTGCAATTGCCTAAATCTCTCATCTTCATCGCATATTTGTGAGATTCAGAGCACATCACTCCTTTCAACAATGCAGTAAACGTGGACAGGGAAAGTAAACATTTGTCACATTTGTCAGGTATTCAACCAAGGCATTGTGCAAGTTCCACCGATTCACCTTCAAGTTGGAATCTCAAGTTCCTAACGATGTTGTCGTAAACGCTATATTATCAGCGAACTGAAAGTAAAACCATCCAATCTCCTACTGCTTTTTCTTTCCTTATTCTTAGCAATGATCCTCACGTTATGCAGAGCATTCAAAGCCTTCATTACGCAATGACTGTCGTACTTTTCGAAATTATGCATAACAACCGCTATGATTTTGTCCAAAGTGTATGCAACGTTACACTTGCTGTGTGTGGCAGATCTAAATTCACCGCTAATGTGGTTGTGGTCTCGTACCTTCGTAAAGCCATTAAACTTTTCTTGGACCTTGTTTGCGAAGAAATCAGTCTGCATTAAAGACGGCCTTGTGAGGAAACACAATACACTTGTCTGGGAATGTATATTTGTGACCTCTAGGTCACCAATGATAAAGATTGAACAGCTACTTTGCTTAGCTGGAGCCTGTAGCCAGTACCCGTCCCGGTAGCGCCCGGCTAATAAACGGGATGTCCTGGGTTCAAGTACCAGTCCGGGCAGTTGTGTTTTCTTTCTTACCCAGAGTAGTGTATTGTGTTTCCTCACAAGGCCAGTCTTTAATGCAGACTGCTTGCTTCGTTTACCCTTTACTTTGTCATTTCTTTCTCGATTTTGTAGAGAGCCCACTGCTGCTTGGTTAAACTTTTTATCCGTTGCTTGTGGGAATCCTTGCTCCTCTAATGTAAGGTCGAAGACAACCTTCATGCAGTCCACTCCTCTGTGCAACGTTGTACATTTTCGAAAATACTCCACCTAAATGGTCCACGATCACGTACACAAAACTGCAAGCTTGGTGTATATGGCTAACTCTGGTGTATCTATCATTTCCACCACAACTGGGGACAACGTAGCGCCTCTTCAAAGTCCACATTGGCTATGTACACCCTTTTGAACTCGTTCTTGAAATTCTTAAACTGGATAACATCATTGTTGGGCAATGAGGTGTTTTAATACGGAACTCCTTTGCAAGAAGGTAGGTGATTGTTTTCATACCTGAAACGATTTTGAATAGCTTGTAGGCAATGTCTGCAAAAATCTTAAACCGCTTTTTGAGGTTGAAACTCGCGATGAATTTGTTGAAGTCTTTTATCGTCACGTAATGTTCGTTGAGAATCAGCAAATCAACGTGAAGTTTACTTTCAACTAAGGAACTAACACGATAAATAATGCAAGGTTCATCATCCTCGAAACCAAAATCAGATACCGAAATGATGTTGGCTTTTTCGAATGCCACAATTTTGGATAAAGGAACGTGGTATTTATCGTACGTGCCTACAACTAACTCGTATTCACAAGGGAGGTAATGTTTCGTATCATAAACATGTGGCAAAGCCAACACAGTCCTCACAAAACATCTGTCAACCTGACTATGCACGTTGACCAGTATATTGAGGTCTATTTTCATATTGTTGGGGAGTGGTAGATAACCTTTGCCAGCAAATGGCCTATAGATTCTAATATATAGTTCGGTACACATTCAGCACTTGGCAACCCATCCATTTCTTTCTACAGCAAACTGTCCAATAATATGCAGAAGCTTGTTTGACATTTCCGAGAGAACCTCCTTCTTTCCAACTCTGACCAGGTTGGAGCTGAATTAGGCTTCCATAGTTTCCGCATTATTCATAGCTTTTCCGAAGTGAATGCATAATCCGATTTGAGATTTTACGTTCACCATAAGATGTCAATCAGCGGCTCATAGTGCATTTCATTCTGCGTAAATTCCCGCTTGAATGTCAAGAAGCAGCTGTCTTAAGCATCGCATGTGAGATCTAACCCTCCCATATACAAACCGAACGGCCTCACCTCGATGGTATCGTCAAT
>JAHWFP010043977.1:7479-51325 GCA_023313725.1 Lithobius niger | reverse complement strand
CATTACCAAGCACACAAGTAACGAACACAATAAAAATGCTCATGATATAAGACAATAAGTAGATTTGCAGTTTAACTGTAAATAAACAAAAAAATGAACACTAATAAACTAGGCGTATAGTAAGTTCGTGACTTAGGCACAAGAAACTACACAGAGTTAGCAAATTTTATTTGCTTTAACCCTTCCCTTTGTTTAAAACACTCCACGATCTGAATGTCGGCGAGATACCTATTTTTTCGTAAATGTTTTTTTTTTACCTGCAATGATTAACTTTAAATTTAAGTAATAAAGGGTAATGTAATCAATCCTCTATTAGCCACCAATCAGGTAACATCCTCGTAGACTTTCAAAATGCACGTTTACATTCCTTCCCCTTTCAAATTCCCTCCATGTGAATCGTAGGTGTACTTTGTCGTAGTATTTTCTGCACCTTCCTCTTGAGCTTTCCCTTGACTCCCTTCTCACTAATAGTTCACTTTGTGACTATATTGAAACTATTGTTTTTAATTTCGTTGTCTCTATTGTTGCTGTATGATTTCATGCAAAGTTAAAAAAGTAGTAGGGATAAAAGGACTTTACAAAGTAAATGCAAAAATTAATAAACCATTAAGTGCAGGTGAAAATTGAATTGGCATTTCTTCACTCAGGTTGGCGTCATTTTCAAATGTCAGGAAACTAAACCATGTTCACTCAGTTAGCAAACCATGCTGTTGAAGAACGACTTGTGTCCCAAAAATCATGGCTTTTAGCGCAACGTGTATCATAAGCCAAAAATATGGCCTATAACAGCTGGACTAGACCTGGAGATTGAACCAATGAAACAATGCTCAAGTTTTAAAGCTTATAATGTAGGCGTGAAGAAGGCCTAAGAACTTTTGAATGCTATTTTATTATGACTACAATTTTCTTTTTGTTGTTGTTATTGTTGGGGGAAATTTTGCTCTCTCATAGTGATCGAACAAAAGAACCGATTTTCAACTTTATAGTTAAAATAGCATTTTATAGCAATTTTATAGCAATTTATAGATTAATATTGAGTATTAAAATTATTAACAGTTATTTTACGGTGATTACAATATCCTTTTTGTTGTTATTCTTGCTAGGACAAGAAAAAATAACAGGTATTAGTATTAAAAACTAAGTGTATAAAATAAGGATGTAAGCCTTAAAAACTTAATGCTCTTAAGGAATAGATGTAAGAAAGAGACATGTATGCCCTCAGTCTTGCACTAATGCGTGTAAAAAAAGCTCCAGGTTTTTTTGGTTGCTTGAGAGTCTGTTACACATATTAGTGTGATGCTGAGGGGGAGTTCAAGTATTACATCATCAGGAATGGGCAGGGGGTTCCGCTAATGATGACAATTGCTGACAAGGGGAGTGGGAAGTGGTCATTTGATGACATAATTAGTGCTACCCCAGTAAAAGGGTGGAAATACACAAAAAATTCCTCAGAAAAACTGAGGATGTACACGGAAAAATACCCCTTCGAGGGGGAGAGGGTATGGTCAGAACTGACGTAATACTGGATGGGGTTTGAGCAATTGATGACAAATGATGACATGGGGAAGAATGCAATTGAAAATGGCCAATTTCTTGATGATGTAATCCTTGAACGCCCCCGATAGCTAACATGTCTTTTTCTTGCGTCCCTTCCTTTATAGCCTTAAGTTTTTTAAGGCTTACATCTGTATTTTATACATTTAAGCGTTTTTTAATTTTAGTTGCATAAAATACTGTATACAACGAATTTTAATTGTTCTTTTTATATTTGCAAGAATTAAAATTGACTATAGCAATATATAAATTTAAACTACCTTATTTTCCCTTAAATCTTCTACGTTCAAACTAAGCGGGGTTCCAAAATATGCTCTGCATGCTCTGTGGTCTGCACTTGCCATTTGCCACTTGCCACATTGTAGAAAACGAGTACATAAATGCCATCTCGTCAAGTCCGAGACTGAGACCCCTGTGGGGTAGCAGACCTTTCTATTAGAAAGTTCGGCTATCCTACATCCTGGCCATACTTTGAATTCTTATCTGATCACAGCTGTAATCTCGTCGATAATTTCTCGTTTCTTCAGCAGTAGTTAAAGTAATTGCAACAAAAAGTATAAAATCAAATATACCTTCAGGCAGCCTACATCAAACACAGGTTAAATAATACCTAATAAAAATAAACTGCATTTATACTTAAGAAAAGAGAAGTGATATCAGATGTAGGCTATCAACTTTCTCCTCCTAACCTAAAACCATCTGAGTGACAGTCAAACTTGAAGGTACCAGCTTAGGAAGAGAAACAACTTTGCAGCAGACATTTTCCAAATGATATCTATACATTTGTTGGGTCTTTCATACTTTTGGGTTTTGAAGAAGCTTGTTTTTTTATGGATGTGCTAGATAACACACCCTAATTGATAATAGTAGTTTCAGTTATATTCTACATTTTCTTTTCACAGATGCTTTCGTTCTCCTTTATACTTGCTCTTGGTTACTTCGGTTACGCAGAAATGGTTCGTGATTTGGAAGTGTGTTGGTATGCTATTGACGAAATGTGGGCAGCCCATAAGGTACGAATTACCTCTTTTTAGTATCTACTAGAGAAAACTGCACGCCAAGGAAATCACGTTTGATTCAGATTATAATTGAGTAGCCAGGTCGAAGATAATGGTCATAATAAAAAAAATAGAGCTGTGAATCTAAGGATACTGCAAAATAAAATAAAAGGCTTGATGAGTAAACTGCAAGATATGGAAAAGGGTTAACGAAGGAACGAGTCTGTATTAAACACTGGCATGGTGACAATAGAAATCTGAGAATGGAAGAAAAGATTACCGCCTCACCTGACACTCGAACCCAGGACTTTCTACATACTAAGTTGCGTGCTATAGAAACTGTGCTAATAAGCATTGTGTTAACTGAGTGGCCCCCAGTTACAGTCTTCACTGAGCTCAGAAGGTGTAAGGAGATTACTGTTTCTTGTATTATCACCATGCCATTCTCTAATGCGTGCTGTTTGCTTTATTTTCATTTTATTGTTTTTTTTAATGTCGGCGTTATTTATAGTGGAGTGTTACGACACAGTTTGGTTTCCCTACTCGTTGGTATGTTTATGATGATTAGGTAACTATTCAGAAAAGTGAAACAACATCGAAGCTCAGCTGCAGCCTGTAGCCAGCATACATCCCGGTAGTGCAGTGATTTCTTTCTCAGAATAGAGTATCTTGTATATTCCCAAGGCAAGTTTATCATGTGGATTGTTTACTTTGTAAATAATTTAGCGTTTGCTTATCATTCCTGGAATTGTCTGCTTCTCCTCCATACCCCCGTGGAAAAATAGTGGCTCAACAGATTTTTGGTTCTCTCTGAAATAGTTGTGTTTGCGTCAAACAGCACTCGAAGCACTACATCAATAGCTTTAACCCTCCCCCCCCCCCCCAGTTTATCAATAATTCTAAGTAGACGCTTGGTTAAACTATGACCTTCAAAGGTTCAGAAAACACCTATGTACACTTTACGTTTTGGGTAAGCTACATAGCTTCATGCAGCATCTCTATGGAAAATTTCTTAACTTACCGATAATACGAAATGAAAATAGTATATTTTAACAAGTCTACCTTGTTTCATTGCTTTATTAGTAAACGGCAACTTTGTTAAACACCAATTTCTGATTCCATGCCTATCACTTACCATTAATGCAGTTGAATCTCCCTTAGCCCTTGCAAAATACTGGTACAATTGGGGCCCACTAATCTTTGCTCCATTTTTCAACTTGTGTTTAATATTTAATCACTATTAGTGTAAGGAGCATAATTTTATTCGTTGAAACGGAAAATTATTTTGACGATAGTTACTGCATTAACTTTAACGAAAGGCATGACCAGCAGTGGTAACTGCTGTTGAGTTAGTTCGATTGCTGTATAAATCCTTCACACTTTAATCAAGTTAAAAATAATAACGGTTAGGTATATTCTAAGGGTAAATCTGATCTTGTGTATGCCTGCTTCTTTAAGAAGGATAACAATAAAACAATATATGAATTAATTTGTCAAACTTTCACAAAGTCACAAATGCAGGCTTACATACAAAGCTACAAATAGTTGAATGTTTGGGGAAGAATGGCTGATATGCTGGGTCAGGGTAGGTTGATACACTACCAGAATCCTTCAGAACCTATGGAATCCACCATGCCATATGCCTGACATTTCCTCACTCCCACTTACGATCTTAAACTGTGTACTTCAAAATCCTTGGTTTGTGGCATCACCTCACTGGAATTTTGTCATGTACTAAAATGAATGGTAAGGTAAAAAAAATTGTTTTTTTTTTGTGCAAGCAGATATGGAATGCATCATGAGTCTCCAGGTGACTTTCAGAGACCTGACTGTCAATTTTCGCCTGGGTCATTAGATCATAGGTCAGCAAGCTGGACCTGTTATTTTACCACTTACATACACTGACCCTAGCAGATGCACCCAAACTACCTTGTGGTGCTTAAATTAGAGAGTGTGCGATAGTCTTTCATAGGAATAAATTCCAAGGAATTTACTATTTCGTTACACAAAAATAGAACAGCAAGGCAGGTGGTTGCTGAGTCCACATTATTTGCGTGGTACTTGATTATGTTACGGGGGTCGAAACTCATTCAGAATTTTGTGTAACGCTAAGATTTACCGTATAACATAAGTAAGATAGTACTCATTAACAACGATAATGGACAGATTCATTAGAATTTTAGGAAACACGAACCTAAAACAGGTTGGATAATCATTCTGTCTATTAACGAACATAGAGCCTTACAATATTAACACTAGCATATATGTAATTAAAAAAGTGTTTTAAGTCAAAGTTTTGACTTGAGTCTTTTTTTCTAATACCCATCATCAGTTTGAAATGCTCACTTCTATGGGATTTAAAGAAAGGAGGAAGTGAGTTACAAAGTTCTTACGTATTTTGCTGTAATTGGTTTTGATTTTTTAAAACTTTATTAAATTCGTATGAGGTTACAGTATCTTGCATAATCACGAGTCAAGTTTTCACTGTGTACTGTTAGCTTTGTAAACGACTTAATGTTTGCTTATCAGGCCTGGATTTTGTCTACTTGCCCTTCAGATCCCCAGGAAAAATTACTGGCTCAATAGAATGTGTTCTTTCTGAAACAATTGTGTTTGCGTCAAACGGCACTTGAAGTACCACTTCAAATGGCTTTAACCTCCCCTCCAGTTTATTTATTATTCTAAGTAGACATTTGGTTAAACGATGACCTTCAAAGGTCTTCATGTCTACAAATTATCTAAGGTAATGTTTAGGATATGCCACACGGTTTTATAGAGCCTGTTTGTGGTAAATTGTCTTGATTTACTGCAAGTACTAGAATATATAATAAATTTCCGTGTTTTAAGGGAGTCAAGTGCAAAGAAATTCACTGACTGGGCTTCAGAAATCCATTAGGAGTAAAAGAACGACAAACAATTATAATTGTCAGCAATAATTAACACTTGTGTGCCTTGTCACCTAACAAACTAATACAACAACACAATGTGGATAGCAGCAAACACAAGTTTGAAATGGCATCATAATGAATAATTACAAATAGGAAACATGATGAAAAAACATCAAAAAATCACCAAGAGTGGGAGACCCCACACAATCCTATCATTGCGATCATTGCGATCATTGCCATATTGAATGCGATGTCAGGCTGTACATTCTTCATCATATCCCGCATGTACTGATAATGTTTCAAATAAATAATTCCAGTTGGTCATCATTGGAAATTTTTTTGTGGTATTCATGACTTTTTCTTCGTTAACAGTGATTGTGTAAGCCTCCAAATTTAATCTTAATTTCTCAACAAGTTCTTGGTAAATTATATGGGTATCTCTAAATGAATGTCATGCTTACAGTATAAATTGTGCTTAACCACCGCATTTTAATGTCTTCTTTGTTGAGTGCAACTGCGTAGTCAAGTTTTCTGGCCCACCTGCACTAAGGGACTGGCCAAAATATACTGACCTGCACCCCCCACATTTGATGGCATACACCACATTTCTACGAATATCAATAGTTGGATTTGAAATTCATTCCTCTAGATTTTGCCTTGTGAGTTTCAAAAATCTCTGATTTGGAGAATGATCCTCCAAAATAGCATTAGTATTTTGGTTGGGGACTGGTTTAAGTTCTTTTCCCAAAGTTGATGTTAGTCTGGAAACGACCTTTACCCATCTCTGTTAAAGATTCTTTGTATCTCATAAAAAAAGCCTGGAAAATACGGTAAAATGGTCCTATCAACAATTGGGGTTGGGGAGGAGATCCTTGCAAAATGTTAACATTTTGGACTGTGCGACACAATTGTTGGGTATGTCTTTTTATCACTGATGTCATGCTGGATAGCTATTAAGTTTATATTTTCCCAAACTCCTATTAATTTCGATATTGGAGTCCTCTTCCCTTGAACAGTGTAGAAGTGCACGTTTAAATCCTCTGGAAAGGTTTCTGAGCACTGAGGATGGGAGGGCCAAAGTGAAAGGTAAATACCGAAAAGTTTATGTTGGTTTCAAAAAGTGTTTCGTGTAAATCGTCTTTTAAAGTTGATCCTTACAGATTTCCAATCTAAAAAAGGTAGGGAACCCTCCACAATTTTCTTTTCAAAGATAAACTTCAAGGAGTGGTGGAATGCATTTAGGGTGCCAGGAGGTATGATTGACCCATAATTATCTGGTTTGTGGAAGGCCGTAAAGTTTTTTGAGCAAAAGTAAAACATTTACCCTGGAGGTTCTTTTGGATAAATTGTGCGATCGATGTCACTTTGAATACACACTACTACCGCATCGATAAAACTTAGCTCATATCCATGAAAGCGGCAAAATACAAAACCAGGCGAACCTTATTTAATATCACTCTTGGGTTTCACTAACTTATGGGTTTCTTTGAATTCGTATGGATGCATTACAAATCTAGCTTTATGTTTGCAGACTTGCAGATTTCAAATATAGACAGACATTTAGTTGAAATGACATTGTATTAAGTGGCTTGGGAAGTAGTTCCCATTCTTTTTCTGACTTTAAACAACTTAATTCAATTTCCATGGCCAGCAACCTTTGTGCCGACTCAACCAAATTAACTGCTTCATGCGAACTTTTGGATGTTGTAATGGTATGTCTGTATTTGCGTTTTGTAAGATGGATGGGCAATATCTTCCTGTACCGTGCTGTTTTTGAATATTGTCTTGAGCACTACACTGTTATTACATATTGTTTACACCATATGCTCCCTCTTGCCTACCATTTGAAAATCGAACGCTTCTGGTGGTCGTCCTCTTTTATTTTTTACTTTTGATTCTTGATGATGGGTGTTAGTGGTAAATAACTGGTTGGTGAAGCCATTGTTATTGCTGAAGGTGGCAAAGAAGGTTTGTTATCATCCTTTGTGCTAGGTATTGTTGATATGGATTACAAATCAACATCTTTGGTGTCCATGGGTGTATTCAGCAAAGTTTTTCCTTTAAATTGCTCATCAAAGGTTACATGTTTCGTTTTGGTGTCCGAAATTAAAAAAAAAACACTACGTTCCATACCACATTCAAGAAGTTTCCAGGCTTTGCGAATGGGTCTAGTTTGTGCGTTTTATTTTCAGGAACTTTATAGTACACTAGACTTCCAAATGTACAGTTATGAATACCGGATGGTCTGTAGCCATCTGGTGCCATCTCATTATTGGGGTTTCATTTTTCGGTAATTCTCATTTGCTGCTAAATTATGAACTTCCTTGCTGTAGGAAAAGCAAATTGCCAATACGTTGGGGGTGACTTGGCATAAAAAAAATCTATGATTTACGAGTTGCATGATTGAAAAAAATAGCAACGTTTGACTGCACGAGTGCACGGTTATTAGTTGGTTTCATGTCGTATTAGTTTTCACACACAATGGTCTTGTATTTATGTACAAAGTTCCACTGCTGCATCATCTGTTTTCATTAGTTTGAGTTTGTGTCCAGTTTCGTTTACACAGAGGTTTACAATGCATTAGGCATTTCAGATTTTTGGCTAAGGAAAAAGACGAAAAAATTCTCATAAAATTGTTTATGTTCCTAGCAACAACCATTTGTTGACAAAAAAACTAGCGAATTGTTAGGCCCAACATATTCTACCCAAATACGTTTGATACTGTATTGCACAAATATTTTAGGGGATTTAAAATGATGTTAAAAGGTTACATGATGTAAAATGATGTTACATTAATACAAAATTGTTCGCCTCATTTCACGTTTATTTTTTCATGAAAGTTAACATTATGGTAGACCTACGAAGGCTTAAGCATATTTAAGTACAAGATCAGTGAGGCCTAACGAATTAGTCCTGCTGCCTTAAATCAACAAAATATACGTGAGATAACAGAAGTGGCTTTTCTTATTGGATGCCTTGTCGTAAGCTGATTAAATTTGAGTTTACACGTGGGTTTACCTTCCAGTCATTTCAATTTTTGAATGCAATTAAATTGTAATAAGTATGAATACAGTATAAATGCTAATTCATGCATAAAGTATGTTGAAAGCAGTGGTACTGTTTCACTTTAATAATGACATAATTTGTTCATTGTAAGAATAACCAATGTAACCAAGAACAAATTAAACGGTTGGTTATAAAATCAATACAAAGCACTTAGTCCTTAATGGCTACCTAACAGGTAAGCTTGGCTAAAGAAAATGAAACCCGATAAGTAATAAAACTTAACCTGCACCCAACATGGCTTCCTGGGAATAAGTTCCGATTCTATGCAGAAGTTTCAATAACATAACGATATGTGAACCGAAAATGGTTAATGGTATCTGTAACTAGAAGCAAGAATGCATTCATGAATCATTTCCCTAAGTAGGTAACACCTATACTAAACTAATGCCTTAGGTTTAAAAATTCTGTCTAAATACAAAAACATGTTTTCATAATATAAAAAAGTAGTTCATACAGTCTAAATTTTATTACCCACGTTGTTATTAAAGGGAGAAGTTGATACAAGTAATAGAGAAGTATACCATGAGTACAACAACATGTAAAGTGATCACTTAACATTAGAAAAAACCTGCGATTTATGAAACTTCAAAGAAATAACCCCGAGCAGAAAAAATATGGGATTCATATTTTTAACTCCGTAATTGCTAGCATAGTGAAGGAATTGGCGAATAACAAAGACAATCATTAAATGATTAGTAAATAGGCACATCGATAAGTCATGAACATTGTTGGCTCTCACTGAATTGTTAGGTAAAGTGTTATTTTTGCTAACAGAATAACAATGCTGTTGACAAGAAAAACTATCGTTTTTTTTTACAGATGTTAAAATTGCTAATTAGTTTGTTAGGGTTCACAAAACTACTGCGACTAAGCCAATGTTAAATGTGGATGCATACCACAAGCCAAATAAGGTAAAAACATTAAACCAATGTATAAACTGCAATGTAATGCGATCCTATGGAAAATTAAATTCAACGAAAACAAAATAAATTATTATTCTCCACACAATCTGTCACATTTCAAGTGGCTCAAAGTTAGTAGTTTACCGATTCTTATACCAATGCAAAGATTGGTTCGGATTCTCAGTGGTGTCAGGATTCTGGTGCCAGAACTCGTCTCGGACCTGACATCTTGGTTTGCTAATATTGATTTGCTTTCAAACATCGTTGCATGCTGCAAATACATTTCCAATTGTCATCTACTTTCCTCCCACAGTTTGTGCAATAGTACCGAAAGAGGGTCGAATATATCTTGGAACAGAATATTATTTTTACGAGCTTAAATCGTTATAGAAATGTACCTGATATCATTTAGTAGTATTTTTGCGTGTTTTTAACCCATTGGCATACTAATTTTTTGCGATTAATGATGCAAGAAATACCATTTATTTTTTTAAATTCTCAGATTTTACACTATATACTTAGAGTAGCTACACTTATTTGCTTGCTGCTTACAGAATCACTCCTCTTTGGTTATAATAATTTCAGTGGTCAAATGACACACTAATTTTAACAACAAAGGTGAGTTTTTGGTGATTTTGGCTTGTTTCATCTAACTTAGTTGACCATATAGCAGGACCAACAACTGCATGATATACACTTACTGCATCAGCGGTGTCCCGTAAATTTATAGAAACTTGACATTTTACACCTGTATTACCTGTAAATGGTACCCGTGCTATGTTTGTGTTTGAATTATCACTTTCCCATTTCCATTCATGGATTATTTTGCGTCTTTTAGCAGCCGACGCAGGCGTTGCATCATCACTTTCGCTTTCGTTTCCGCTGCTTTGAGCAATGCTTCCGTCACTCTCCCTGTCCGAATAGTCTTGATTTTTTTCCATTCTCGGTATCAGAATCACTATCAGATTGTTCACTAATACCTTCTGGATCATAATTTACATCTGAATCGTCTTCGTTATCACTTTCCATCAAGAAATCAGTAAAATTCTGCCAACGAGTCTGGCGTTTTGTGATTGGCGGCCATGATGAAAAACACATGTAAACAAACACATGTGCGTTCGCTTTATAAAATCGTGCCGGAAGCTATAATCATTGCTATTTCCGGTTTAGTTTTAGGTTTCACTTTCGAAAACCATCCTCTAATGGAGAACTACTGTCATCTAGCGGTAGAAAGCCAAATTACGCTGCAGCAGGTTGGTTTGAGAGAGGCCGTCGAACCGACGGCTTGGTATTTTAAGGCCATGACGCAGCAGGCCGTCGATTTGACGGCTTGGTATGCCAATGGGTTAATGGCCACTTACCTGTTATCACCGACCTTTGTTAGAGCAATTAGCATCAAAGCAACCATAGAACCCGAGCTAGGATAGTGAGTATTGAAGCAGAATACGTAACAGTTGATTGCTGTTTGTTTAATCATGTCATGACTGTTTAGTATTCAATTGCATGCTGCCCCTTCACCCATGTACTGCCATCTCGTTCTAAACCATGCGTTTGATTGAAATTAAAAGTTCTTTCAATACATCCAGCCTGC
The DNA here is from genome assembly GCA_023313725.1 of Lithobius niger. NCBI lineage: Eukaryota > Metazoa > Arthropoda > Chilopoda > Lithobiomorpha > Lithobiidae > Lithobius > Lithobius niger. The sequence continues at coordinate 40,326 of JAHWFP010043977.1, read as the reverse complement.
AAAAAACATCAAGCATAGATAGTTTACTGTAAAGCTTATGCATCCAGGCAGAAAAAACCTTCAAATATTCATTTTTACTTAGCTAGTTTTGTATGTGGAAAGCATTGCTCTGAAGGTTAGTCGGCTGCAGTAAAGGTATGGGACAAATGCTGCAAGATAAAATCCTATTTACAAATGAAGGTCTGATGCTGAATTAAAAAAAAATAATTCCAACTTTTCCGTAAAAATTTATTCTTTCCGATGATCAAATTGGAGGATGTGAAAGAATAACTACTTTAATTTAAACTCATTTAGTTATGTTTAATTTGACTTAATGCTTAAAAGTAAAGCAAATAAAAAAGACAGCACTGAGCTCTAGCGAATACAAAGGCACCCAACCATGTGCCCAAAAAATATCCTACGCTACAGAAAAAGTGTAACCTAATTTGAAAAAGTGAAGCATAGAATCGGAAACAACTGGATCATTATGATAGCACTATTAAATCATTATGGGTATACAGTAATTTTATTTTGCCTCAATTTGTCGGCAACATTAAAGCACCTTTGTTATGAATAGTTAACGTTGAGGGTGAAAAAGAGCTAGATACGAATTCCACGTTTTATTACCTTTTCCGAAACAATACATAATATTAATAAAGATATCAGAACTCATATTGGCACGCCTAGTCCACTCAGTTCCTCGGGACACATCGTCATTAGTTCCCACCTGGGGCCTCTAAAGACGTAGGTAGTTTTCATCGTCTCATCATTGTAACGTCAGCATCAAGTATTCGTGTCGCATGCAAATTATTATGCCATTCAGGCCGGGGAGAGCATATACTCATCTTTGCCAGCAGACATTCGCAAGTTGGCCGTTGACTATGTAGCTTATTCAGCTCTTTGAGACATATGGCCATGCACTTTTGAAGAACTATAGGTAGCTATTTTGGTAAAAAAAAATGTCCTTAACACCGGTGTAGGTATAGAAGCTCATTATTTAGCTGGGAAATGCTTTAAAAATGCTACTGCCAGAGATAGGATCAATGAAACTGCCTGTAATGAATGATATAGAGAAAAAATTCCAAGGAGGCTCAGGGGTTGAGAGGCCCCTATATGGGGATAAAATATATACGATTGGGAGAAGGAGAGATGATAAATAAAAAAGAAAGCTACTATTAAAACTGTTTTAGATTAACAGGGGAAGGAGTGGTGCCTCTGTATAAACATTGGCTCTCATCCATCTTACCAGTAATTAGCTATCCGCCACGTTATTCTAAGCCCATTTTGCAGTGAGAGCTTGTAGAGTCCCTGGACCTATTTTCTGTACAGCTTACATAACTTTCCATCCAAAAAACAAAGAGTGCAGACCGGTGGTGCCAATTTCGGCGAATCAAGTGTTTCTTTATTATTGTATTTTATTATTTGTTAATGAATTTGCTACCCCATTCCCAACTTGAATTAGCTTTCATATCACCAGCTACTGCAGCAGTGGTATCTCTCAAATGTTGTACTTCGTCATTAGCCGACTTCGAGTTAATAGGCTCTGATCGCGCAAACTTGGTGTATACGCCAATCTGGGTGAGGAGGTACTGGTACCCTTTGTTGACTCAGGAGTATGGTATCATCTCGACTAAATCTATCTGCCCAGGGCCATTTAAGACGTTCATTTTAAACTTGTTTGTTCCTTTATTATTGTATTTCATTGGAGTTTTATTAATTTTAATACTCCATTCCCAACTTGAGTTAGCCTTCATATCACCAGCTACAATAGTAGTGGTGGCTGTCTCGTTCAACCACGCACTGGTAAGGGTGAAAACGTTTATTTCGTGACTAAAACCAACTCCTCATCTGCACAATGTCTAATGGCTAAAATCGTCACTGTCAGTGTGAGCTGTGTCGTGTTCATGCCTAGTCTAGAGCATTATCCTCACGTCTCTTCTCGCTAATCTCTTGTTCAGTTTCGTACGAAGTCTCAAAAATGTGTACCCTGGAATGTGTAGTTCGGTAGTTTATTTATCAACGTGTTCCACAATTTCTGAAAGACAAATAGTGTAAACAATTCCTTTTTTTAGGTCAAATACAGTTTGTTATTTGATGACTTTGAGGATACTTGGAGACGAAGGATCTTCCAGTGGAATGCAGAAAAGGTAGCAAAACACAACCGAGAGGAAGAACTTGGTCTTCACGGGCACAGAATGCAACTGGACCAATTCTCACACTTGGTAAGCATTAGGAGTATCCAGTTTTTTTTCAAAATGTACTATTGTTTATGCACCTAAATCATATGACTACTATTTTTTTTATCATGCTAAAATCATCTTTTTTTATTAACAGTAAAACACTTCCTCTATGACAAACAGTACATAAATTTGTCTTGCTAGTTTGTTACCTTCCACCAAACAGTTTAGTTGTTTTAGATCTGCTGTATAATTAAAGAAATAAAGGAAAAGTTGAGTGTACCAACTGATATTATATTTTTTAATGTATTTGCAAGTAATAAAGAACTACATGCAACAACATGTAGAATTGTGATCGTCTTTTAATCTAATTCTAGTATTTGAGCTTTCTACTTTAAAATCAGATTTGTCTGTTACAAGAATTCTTTATCACAACGGGCCGATCTTCCTTCAAAGCAACAAATAAGGGGCCTTGACATGTGGGAATTGTTCATCCAACTCTTTCCATAACGAAAGGATTATGGTGATGGGTACGGTCTTCACTTTGGGCAACTTCATTATTTTTATCACATAATTATAATGTTGGATGGTGGACTGTTGAAGCAGGTAGTAAGTTTTGGAGAACGAATGATAGTTACAACAGTAGTTCAGTAAAAATAAAAAATACATTGGATGTGTAAAGTTAGTTTGAAAAAGGACAGGTGGAAAGACCTAGAATGCAATAATTAAAACAAAACTTAACAAAAATTGTGTCATGTAATTACATTAAGAACAGAGGCTCAAGAGCATAACTTTTGCAACAGCTACGGCCATCCCTCATGCTTTGACAGCAGTTGCTCTACATGCCTTACCTGGTCAAACGAATAAACACAACTCAGCCCTCTAACAGTCTCTTTTAAAGTGCTCAGTTTGCGACCTCTCTGTGTTTTAAATCATATTAGATTGCTAAATGGGAAACACTGCCATAGGAAGAAAAAAGGAAGCCACGCCTATTTCCCAAATAAAAAGAATAGAATGGAAAATATGCCGGTGCCAGTTATTAGAAGCTATACGCACCCTTTTTCTCCTACCAGAATGCTAAGTTAAGTACTATCCAGAGGTTCTCAAACGAATTTAGTGTAGTAGCAGACACAACATGAATAATAAATCTAGTCCAGGGCTGCCCGACACACTCGAAGCAAACACAATGATGAATGTTACCTGAGGAAATAGTTGACAGTAGGAAGAGAAAGTTATTTTTAATGATCCAGAGATGGGTGGGGACTTAAGTAACAAGTACCACTGAGTGATACGACACTGGCAAGTGTTCAAGCATGTCAGAAAAGTGGTGTAACAAAGGGAGTGAAATTTGACCGCAAAAGGACAGGACTGATAGAAGGGACACTTTGTAGAATACTGAGAATACAGAAGATTTAACTTTAATAAAATAATTTAAAAGAAAATGAGCATTTCTAAAAGCGTTGGAAATAATAGTGGCAGCATTGGAGTGAAACTTGAGGGAGGTGTCAATGAAAATGCCTAGGTCGTAATGATAGGTTTTTGGGGAAGTGGTACTACCTACATGGCAGCTAACATGTGGATTACTACACCGAAAATGCAGGATAACACATTTTTCAAAGTTTAAGAGTTCGTTTTCAGCCGTCCAATCAGAATAATGGTGATATCTTTATGTAGGTTCAGGTATGGATGAGGAAAGTAGTTTTATACCATCAGCGTAACTCGAATTGAAGGAGCTAATATAAAAAGGAAGGTTAGTAATGAAAATGTTGAAAAGGAGTAAGTCCAGAACTGATCCTTTTGGGACCACGGAAGTAACTTTGGCCCAGTCGCTCAAGTGCACAAGAAGATACACATGTCGAAGTCTGTTATAAAGATAGGAACTGAGTCAAGTAATAAGGGGATGAGGAAGGTTGAGAGCTAAACTTTTGGAGCATCATGGTTTGCGAAACAGAGTCAGAAGCATTTTTTATATCGAATAAACAACATCACAGGGGATGCCTGCATCCAGGAGTAAAGTTTGGTTATAAATCTCTAATAAGTTTGTTTGACAAGAATACCCTGGTAGAAATCCGTGCTGGTTAGTAAAGACGATTTTGGAGGTGCTAACAAGCATCCTTGATGGAGATTCTATGAAGCATTCAAGAATTTTGGAAGCGATACTGAGTCAGTTAAATGGTCGTGTGGAAAAAATACCCAAGGTTATCACTCAATATTTCTTACACCCCACCACTCATCGTGACTCATTTACAGTAAAACTTTGCATTTACCGTGTCAACATTATTTGCCACTTTTCCAGCAACAGTCAATCCTTTGCTTATAATAATTTAACACTTACACATGATTCCATTATTGCATTGTTGTATTCCTCTTGACAGACTCGCTTATTGTTGCAAGTCTTGTATTATATAAACTACTTTATTCAATGTCATCACATGCATTAACGCATACATAATCTTGCATATGGCACTTGAGAGATATCCAACAATCAACATAGTCCGGGGGTTAAGTCCTCAAGTTAGGGTAAACTTTGTATTTTATTCTAGAAGTTAACCACTTGGCAAAGACAATCCTTGGGTATTATAGATTGAATTAAGAAACTGAGGTACGATCAATTTCCATGTGGGTGTGAGCTATTCAAAATTGCATTTTCAAAATGGCCACCAAAAATGGGTATCTACATAAATATCAATATTTCTAAAACAAAATGTTCAGCAAAGTTGTAGAATAGTGAAATTTGGACAATTTCTATGGAGTGGCATTTTATGAAAAAACTTAAAACAAACATGCTACAGCTGTTTTTTTCCAATGTGATGTCATCCCAAGAGTATACGCGACACAGGTTTATTTCGAATTTTGACTTCCGGGAACTCAAGTTCTATCACTAATTATGTTAAACAAATGTACTTACTATTAGTTACTATCAGTTTCCTTGTGGGTTGTGTACATAGTGTAGCTCTCTGCAAATATACATGTTTTTAATATGCAAATTACAGTTTAACCCTTTTATCTTCCAATACGACAATAACTTTGATGCTAATAGATTTGTCTTGCCAAAGACTTTCACCCTAGTTTTCTCCCAAGCTTGTCCAACACAGGAAGATTATAGTTTGCTATAATTATGTTTCACCTCCTTAAGTTGGTCTGGCCCTATCTCACATTGAAAAATAAAGAGGATCATGTGGCAATAATAGGTGTCCTAATGTCAAAGTGGCAAACTATTAAAAACGTATGCACAGGGAATGAAAAACTTGTTGTGGAGGGTGAAGTTCTTTCTACTAGGTTGAAGGATCGTATATTGGATGCTTGCGCTCACCTAGAAACTCAGTCCACACAAGAACAAGAGAGGCTCATAGTATTCAAAAAGGAAGTCAGAAATATGATAAGAGTCTTGAAAAACCAGTTACGATATGAAGGGGATGCTGCTTGCAAAAGCTATCGAAATGTCAGGAAAGACTTATTTCCTCACCCTAGTTGGTACTGATGTGATATTTGAAGAAGCACAAACAGCTGCAGTTCATTATGAGTTCTTGCCAAGATGATTCTAGCAGGCTCTGCTACTGAGGCAGAAAGTGGTATTGAGAATCAGGTTGTACCATTCATTGCTCAACGGCTCCATTTCCGTGCAGTGAAACAGTGCAGGAAGGGAGGTGGTACCCTACATCATCATGACTCCAGCAAATATATTCCTGTGCCAGTGTATATGGCTCTGAAACTGTATGGAGAGACACGTGAGAAGGAGCTAATTGGCACAGCCTACAGACTTGGTTTTAGTTTGTCATATGACAGATAGAAATCAATTACAATGGAATAATATCTGAACTTTATCATGACAAGAAAGTAGTTTGTCTTTCTATTTGAGGTCGGGTGTGTTCACAACGGCCTCAGCAGGTAATATAGATCGAAACCCATCCTCTGCCACTGCAAAGAAGCATTTCATGGGACACCAATTTCCCTTACACAGCATCCAAAGAAAAGGCATGACGGAGCTGTCCGCATGACATCTGCACCAAATCAGAATAAGGGTCAACGCCAGGTTACAATACTTCCACAGCCTTACAGTGTACAAAGCAATTCCTCCATGTTTCCTCCTGAATGTGGACATAACAAAGTATATTTCGCCGGGAGACTGGATCTGGCCCTTCTGTGAGGGCAGTTCTTCTTGATTGTGCTGCAATAGTCAACACAGTCCAGCAAATCATTTGCTGATTACATATACATGTATCATCAACCTTACAAGAGGTTAACAGGAGCATGTGGAGCGCATGCACATTTTATGGGATAAGCCTGAAAGCATTAAGAATGCAGTGCGAGAAAATAGATGAACCGCAGTAAGAACAAGTGTCTCACGAAACACCAAAATTCCTCATAACTGGTCAAATGTTTTATACTGCTTATAACTGAATGCAATTCCACGTAAGGTCGCACGTACCATATTGGAGATATTATATCGTATAAAATCAAAAATGGAGAACTTAAAGTGTGGCTCTAAATGCCGTGCCTCTTTAATGAAATTAATAATAATAAAAAACTATTCAGCACAAAATGCGAAGCAATTAATAATAGCCACAATAAGTAATAATAATAACCACAATACTTGATCCCATTACCAATGGGGTTAAAAAAAACCGAGGTGGTCCCTTAAGAGGCCCAGAAACGGCGGAACTAGGTTCAAAGGAAGTAACACAGCAATTACCAGTAAGGTAAGTAGTAAAAAAAAAGAATCACAATACAAACATGTGACAGGAGAAGGGTGGGAGGGGAACAGCAAGCAAGGCGTGAATGGGATGCACTCGAAAGACGAAGTGAAACTGAGCATTTACAAGGGGAACAAGACCAAGCAGACACTCCCCGTCCCCAAAGAAGACCATAAACCACAGAGGTTGGCGCTAATGACCAAGCTGTCGACGCGCCATTAAGCCTCATCTCCCCCCCCCCCCACAGACAAAAGCAGCAACTGAACACCCAAGTAAGAGTGCATATGACAAAAACAAGAGGGCACTACTCGGGGCAACCTACCCTTTCTCAATTTTAGCCCGTTAAGAAAGTAAACAGTCACACAATCAACAAAGAAGAACTTAAAGTGTGGCTTCAAGTGGCACGCCTCTTTAATAACATAATAATAAAAAAAAACTATTCTACACAAAATGTAAAGCAATAATAATAACCACAATACATAATTCAATTACCAATGGGGTTAAAAAAAACCAGTTGGTCCCTTAAGGGGACCAGAAACGCCCCAACAGGCGAGTGAACAAAATATTCCACACCCACACACAAAGAAGGTAGTTGTAGGGGAGGGAACCTTAACTTGCTTGTGCTACATGCACGGCAAGTGTTTTAGCTGCCAGTGATCGTTGCGAGGCACTTGGGTCTGTATAGCGCAAATAGGCTGTCAAAATCCAGCCCCCACGATCTCTAATTGCCTGGTTGGGAACACCAGATTGTGATGCGAAGGAGTGGCCAGAGTAATCGGACACTTTTAGTCCAATCAGGGTCAAGTGGCGATGCTGCAGAATCGAAAAGGTCGTTAGGCTTAATGTTAAAAAATGTGTAGCATTGGACCCATCGGGGCGATAGAGAAATGAAGGTTCATTTGTCACAATGCACGGGGAACTCTTGAACAGTGCATCGACAGCAAAGATGGTGCACAGCAAGGCGCAAAGAAAGGAAATAAGCAACAGCAAAAGAAGTAGAGGGAAAAAGAACAATAACATCCGGTTTACAAAAAGCATTTTCGTCCATTGTTATTGAAGCCATGGTCCCTCAAATGGACCTACTACAATACTGGCTCGGCTTCAACGAGACCTACTACAATAGTGGCTGTGACTTCATCAAGACCTTTTCAAAACTTTGCAAATAGTGTATGATCCACACACGGAGACATTATGAATCGAGAAATGTTTTTCTTTTTTTCACACTGGCGACACTGCCGTCAACATTTGTCTGCTCATTTTCACCCTCTCTGGAAACTTTCCCGTTTACTAATATTGTTTTTCCTTTTAAAAAACGTGCAGTACTGTTCAAAATTGAGCCAGTTCATCTATACGAAATTAGTTTGCTTAAGGTGACATAAAGTTAAAAATACATTTTGAAAATTACAAAAACAAAGGCAACTGCAACGTTCAGAGGATGAAAACGATACATAAACTACTAAAGGATGCTATTTATACGAATATCCTGCTACGTATTAAAAACGGATATTCTTTAAAAAACTAATAACCAGCCTTTCAACAGCATAATAACGGCAAAATGTAACGACAACTGTTCAATTAAATTTCTGACTCAAGCCAATTGGAGCGTGACATCAATGCTTCTTTAGACAAGATTCAAATTACCTCATTATTATTTCCGAGATTGCATGTGACACAATAATGGTGCATCCTTTTCAACATTTACGTAATATTAAGTGATTGTTGCTTTCAGGCCACCAAAAAGATTAAAATGCTGCCTTCGTAACATTTTATTGCCCTAAGTAATTTGCTCGGCATCGACATTAGTACTCGCTAACATTGTCTCATTTTGCGGCTGTGTTATCACGACAAATGTAAGTTGTACGACCAGATTTTTTGAACATTTTTGATAGGGGTAGCTTGTTAATTATGGTCTAGTTCGAAAAAGCAACTTCATTTGCACACCTGACTGGCTTTGTTGTTACTCCGTGCTATCATTCACAAATTCGGCAAGGGGCATACATCCCGCAAATTCGTATAGTGCTCAACCACCCCAAGGGTGAGTCCTCAACGAATTATACAAATGCCTTAGTTTACGAATTGTACAGGAATAGTGCCATTATCCTTATTGCGATTGCTGTACGGGGGGATTGGGGAATACGAATTATTATACATGAACAACTGCAGCGTGGTTTGGGAACTACCATTTACAAAATGCTATGCAGTCTTGTTACATCTTGTAGCATCCTGTCAGCGTGGAATCTGGGGTTTGTGGAGCGACGCATTACAATTTTCAAGCCACCTCAGCTGGTTATGTACTGCCCGGGGCCGCATTATTTTTTGTTCGTTCTGTTTTTTAATTGTTATAACACGGGTGATTCGGAGTTAGTTTATCTAATATGTCCGAAAAAGCCGAGGCCTAATGCAAGTTTAGAGGGCTTAAAAAAACCGTTTTTTCGTGAAGCTCTTTTTTTTGGGAGAGAAAATGCGACAAATGGTAAATTGGAAAAATATTCAACTCCTATAAACTTGAGGCACGTTGTATTTGTTTGTTGTTTGTCTGTCTGTTTGTCCTTCTCCTCTACCCCTTACCACCGACTGTTTATCGACAATGAAAGGGTAGCAAAACAGAACAATGTTTCCTACTAGCTTAAGAAACATTGTTGCGTTTTACTGCCTGCTCTGAATCGTTTTCCAGTGGGGACCACACGTTTCTTTACCGTGTAATGAAAGTGTCAAATTAGGGCTAGCTTCTTTGACATAAACGTAAATACACAATTGCTCACGTGGAATATATTTTTATAAAAAACCACGCTTTGATTACGCCGCTGTAGCCCGATCTCGCCGTAGTGCTGATAAAACCTTCCCATCCTAGGTTTTCTCAGGTAGTGGTCCCGGGTATAGTCTTTCCGTCCTAGAATATACTGTAGGATTAGGCTCAAGCGTTGGAAAACCCTGTCTACCAAAATTGTCTCCTCGAAGCTCACAGAGTCCAAATCCCAAAATTGTGAGCTTCGAGCAGACAGCAGGGGATTCCACTAAATGACCTTGACCTGCATTCTACTTAATAAAAATATGGATGCACCATCAATGGGCACTTGTAAAAAGTATAGTTTATAAATATGCAATGTATATGCAATAAGTTAGCTACAAATTTGGTAAGTTTATAAATATGCAATAGCTTTTATGAAAACGCAAAACACTTGTTTATTTTCCCCACTGAATAAATTTTTTTTGGAAGTAATATGGATAAAAATTAGCCCATGAAGGCTAATTTCTCATATGCTTCGTACCCAGCCCAAAACATGATGCCACATTTTAGCTACGCCAAAGCAATATAATTTAGTGAAACCAGAATGATACATTTTTAGCCCTACACCAAGGGGGGGGGGGGTAGGGAAAGCTGTTAATAACTTCTAAACCGCACCAGATACAGATGTGCCATTTGTGGCGTTTTAAGTGACTTAAAATTAGCTTAACAAACACACTATTCGTTCAAAAGAAAATTTAAGTTTGGAGTTTTTTTTAAAGTTCTGTTGAACAAATAGTGCATTTGCAAAGCTACTTTTAAGCCATTTAAAACGCCACAAAAATGGCACATTTGTGTCTGGTGCCGCTCAAAGGTTATTTTAAAAAAACACTTCACCCATAAGTTGTTTGGAATGAATATTGCCTTCAAGCCATTTAAAACGCAACAAACAGCACGTCTGTGTCTCTACCATTCTTAACAGCTCCCTTCCAGCCAAGCCGTTAATGCTGTGAAAGGCCTAAATTATAGCAGCAGTCAATGACTGTTATTAGCTACACCTAGGACCACAACATGAAACTATACTGGCACCATCGAAAACGAAACTAATTGCCATCAAGTGCCTTCTGTTGATCGTGAATCAAAATTTAAAAAAAAATTAATAAAATGAAAGTGAAAGCTGAAGTGATGCCAACCAGGTGTTCAGAATGAACCAAGTGCCATCTGTTGGTCATGAATCAAAATAAAAAATAATTAATAAAACGAAAGTGAAAGCTAAAGTGATGCCAACCAACCAGGTGTTCAGAATGGGGCAAAAATATGGTGAAAATATAGCAATTTTGAAGGCTCCCGTACCAAAGTGCTGAAATTGAATACATAAATGTGTGGCTGTGGCTTCTACATGCAACAAATATCAAAAGTAAATAAGCCTCCTACATACAGACAGTGTAGTGTTTCCAATATATTTAACTGTAGAAAACTGAACTAGAATTAGACCTATGCTGTGGAAAAACGAAACTATTCAAGTGCTAATTACTAATTAATTTCGACATCGCTGAGTGGGTCGGTGGATGTGTTGATGAATCTCCGTAACACTTTTAAACAATTTGGTCCATTCAGGAAAGTCCAGCTACACTTCAGTAAGGGGGACTTTACTTTCGTTAATAAAGTACAATAGTAACTGAGTTTTATACCCTGTGTATTTGATGCGCATTCTTTTGGCGTCGACTTTGAAGGCATGTAATTTCGAATCCAGAGTGGTTTCTAAAAGACCGTTAAACTGCTGTATTAGAACTGCTTTAGTGGCGTCGCTGATAAACAGCTCCATGAGAGCTTGAAAGTGATGGACGGTGGCAAGCAGAGAATTTTCGTTCGTGCTCTCATCTGGCATGCTTGACTTCCACCGGCGGTGCATTGCTACATTTATCTGTTGACTCTGGTTGTAAATATCGGTCCACTCTTTCGAGTTTTGAGCAGAACCACATTTCAAAGTTACAATTTTTGCATCGGACGGATTAACGATCAAATCTGCCCTGCGGCTCAAAGAATAAAGGGTTTGGCCATTGTTTATTTATAAAATTAAAATAAAATAAAAGTAATGTTGGGTACGTTTTCTTTTCCTTCAGTCGTCCACTTTGCAATGAATTTCTACCAGGTGATGCCTGGCTGGTGCCATATTTTTATTTGCTGCCGTCAATATCTGCCCCGTTTGAATTTCTAAAGGCGTTCCCCGGCCTGTTTGAGTATGGCTAAAGAAACTTGAAATGCGTTATTTATCCTAGCTGCAACGAGTATGGTTTTGACTATTCGACCTGGTTGACTTACCATATAGTATTGCAAACCGTTGTCTGCCAGCCATTTGACATTATCCCTAGTTTCTAGATTGCTTCAAAATGAGTAGATGTATCTGTAGGGTTGAATTCTGAGGTTCTTATCAACTAGACGATCCACATATGTATTTGTGGAAGCATCGGAGTCATTTGTGGGTTTATTTAAATACGTCAGTTTTTTTTTCCATTAATGCTCAGATTCCTGTCCCAATCTAAACTCAGTCCTAGGTCCGTTTTTAGGTATTCAATAGTTAGGGCGTCAGTGTCGTTTGCCGTAGGTCCTACATTTTCAATTTTTTTTATTTTTTGCATCGAATAGAAGATTGGGTCCCGCTCGACTCAAGAAATTATCTACCACAACGATGGAGGGTGATGTAATGGGGGACTTGGGATGCTTAACATTTCCAAATTTATCAACTTTCATGACTGTTTTTTCACTATATGTATAACTTTAAAAAATTGTCTCCTCACGACAACCCTCATAGAACGAATAAACAACATTGACCTCACAGAATCTCGTGTGCTTCGTAACCCTCAGGTGATTCGTTATCGGTTTAGCACCGAGATACCTTTCGACTTCTAAGGGTGCTCTCAAACCGAACGAATCGAACAAATATGAACAAGATGGGCCTTTACTGTAATAAGCTACAGAATGTGACCCCGGTCTGCTTGAGTCTTGCAAGTTAACTATTCCAAACTCTTCCCCTTTCTAACGTTGTTGTGAAAGCAAGTCTTTAGTAAATGTACCTCTAAAGTTAGTAAATCCGAGTTTCTTGGTGTAGCTGTTCAAATCCACATTTGTCATAGGTCTGTTTAAAGATATGCCGGCTTCAGAAAGAAGTCTCTTCCACGAGCTTTGCTGTTGGTAGGTTTTCTTTTTTTTTTGTTGACGTCTTTTTTTTTAGTTCCAGTTCCTTATCTGAGTGCCACAGCTTCCATCGCGGCATTGTGACTCTTAAGCTCTTCTAACTGTATATAATTATGCTTTGCAGCATTCACACTTCTGGCGATCACTGCCTCATCTCCTGCAGATGCGCCCAGCACTGCCAATGCTGGTAAAAGTAGCACTGGTAGAATTCCTCCCTTCCCTCAATTGTGTATGGGAAAGTTTCAAATGTAAACCTTTCCCCGTCTTGCGGGCTTTCTGAATTCTTCCGAGTTAGGCTTGAGTAACTGGTAATTTCGAGGTACCTCTGTTCAACTGAGAGTTGCTAAGCCGAAGTTGTACCGTTTTTCCTTTCTTTATCTGCTGTAACGTGCGTTTCTGTTCACTGGCACTCAAAGCCACTCCAGTCCTTGTATACATGACTAGTTTAAGAAAAAATAAATATAAATAAATAGGTGGAATAAGTCAAACCGCTTCTTCAACGTTATTTCGGTTGAATCTTAAGTGCATTATGCGATCGCTTATGATTAGACCATGTGCCTTCGCATTTGCTGGTATCTGAACTCTGAATCTCATTTTTATATGTACGCCAATTACCGACGACTTCAGCCGCTCACTTCGTTTGGAGTATCAATAACTATTAAAGGTACACTTTTAGAAAAAGTGGAAATTTTGAAAACGGGCCCAGCTGACAGCAGTCCTCTGCCATAGTACTGTCGTCTGAAGTTAACAATCATCTGATAGAGATTAGAAACGTTGCCTTGGCAAAATTTGTGTTTTGGTCAAGAAACGGATAACGTTCCTAATTTAAAGTCACACGAACGTCGTTGAAGCTACAGTGATCAAAGAAGGCAGGGCATTTTTTTTGGTCGTTCTCAATGTCTGTTTGAAAACCCACAATGATCCAACGAGGTCGTTTCGTAGAAGAAGTAGTAACAACACGCCAAGCCACCATTGAAGATGTAGGCAGATCCAATTGATCGGAATGTCAATGTCTAAAAGCTAACGGCACGCTTACACCAGAATCAATAAACATGTACAACTTATTTTTCTATACGTCAGAGGGAATGACGTGAGGGAGATACCAACTCACTTGCTCCAGAACTATCTTGCCAGCACCAACACCCGAGTCTCTAAGTATGGCGTTGGTGTCTACAGATCATATCAAAATGAGTGTTTGACGAATGCTATATAAAATCTTGGTATAATCTTCCATAAAACCCAACATGTGAGACATTGGTACCATGAACGTAAAACTTCCTGTGGGAGAATGACTGAAAAGAAGGTTCCACTAGGGTTTGAAAATGGTATTTGTGTCAGGATCTGCTGATCTGGCGTTGCTTCTGTAGAGAAACCAACCCCTGGTAGCGAGTTCGGCTTGGTCTTCAGTTAAATAACTAACAATACCTTTCATTGTGCTTGTAATCCCAGAAAAGTTAAGTTGACTGTTTTGTAACCTAGTTGATACTGTATGTGAGAGAAAAGTAAAGCCAAGACATTATTGACCACAGTAATCTTATCCATTGCTGCGTAAGAACTGCTGTCTGCACTTTTAAGGAGAGATATCTTAACGTGAAGGTAACTCTGGTGAGGATGAGTGAAAAGGTCATGATTTTGTACCGTGATTTTTATTTCCAAATTAACCTGGTTCAAGATCGTCCCGACTTTCGAAGAATATTTGTGAAAATTATATTCAACAACCGATTCGTCAACAACAAAAGGCTCAGTCATGTTTAAGTAAGTTTTGTTCATTTCCATTCTGAGCGAGGATTAGTCTCTCCACGAATTCGAAGTTAGCGGGACTCAGGAATTGACGCCTTCTCGCTCGGCAGGTTTCGTTTTCCTTTACAGGTAATGTGCAGCGGTTCGTAAGGCGGTGGGACATTGGCGGTTACTTTCAGTTTAATGAATTTCAGTTTAATAAACTGAAACTTTCAGTTTAATAAATTTGAGCTGCATATATTTAAATTTAAGCAATTATTTTTAGTTTTTCTTCTTTCATAAATGTAACCGCATCGTCAAAGTCCCCCCCCCCCCCAAAGGTTAAGTGGTCTATCGGCTTGGGCTGTCAGCCACACGCGCATAGAGTGAATAATATTTTTCGTAACAGGTAGTACACCAAATTGTGCAGGGACTGAACAATCTTGTAGGCAGGAGGGACAGCAGGAAAGAATGAATAAAAGGTCGGTTGCGATGATCCATTCACGTAAGAACCCGAAACCAAGTCCCAAGTACCAGTTTGCTATTTACATTTATTATGTTAACATTGTTTGGTTCGATGTATTCATCAAATTCGTAAGTCTTAGCTTCGAAACCAAAAATCTTTCCGATACTGGACGGGTCAGAAAAATAAACCTTATATCTCCTGGCACTTTAGAGTGTTTACGTTGCCAATTAATAGAATGTAGGAAAGGTTATTAGACTCGTCCCAGTAAATACCTCAATGTCAAGATTGAAAATGGACCAACTCTCGTTTTTGACAAACAGGCAGGGCTTACCACCGAGTTGAGACTCAACTCATTAGAATGGACTCACCTACACCGACTGGGTGAAGAGATCAACAGATCTGTACTCAATCAGTGGAGGAAGAAATTGCAGTCCAAGAATGAATAAGAAAATATGTTTGCCTGAAAAGGTTGGGAAAAGCATGGACGAGGGTCTATGGAAAAGCGTTACGGATCCCACTTCGAAGCAGGTCTTCGAGCCATTCATTGAAATAGCCTGACAAGTGTTAATCGAACAATTAGAGCTGCCCGTACACGAAAAACATATGCTGGCAATAATGTTGAAACTGTCCATACTCGACAGCAGAAACAAAATGAAATTCTAGTTGGATTTTAAAATGAAAGCGCTTCGTGTCGGAGAGGATAAAAAAAAACGGAGTAAGATTTAAAAATGATGACACGCAAGTGCACTTTGAGGAATACGACCCTGAAACAACCACGGTGGTTACTTTATTGCAACTTTCGTTTACGGAATGGTCCGAGTTCTACAAACACTTTGCGAGCATCGATAAACTCATGGTGAAAGTTTTCGTACGGAGTGGGGGAGAAAATGAGCGGACAAATGTTGACGGCAGTATCGCCAGCATGTAAAAAAGAAATACATTTCTTCATTCATAATGTCTCCTTGTGTGGATCATACACAATTTACAAAGTTTCGAAAAGGTCTCGATGAAGTCAGAGCCAGTATTGTAGTAGGTCTCGTTGAAGCCGAGCCAATATTGTAGTAGGTCCATTTGAGGGTCCCTGGCTTCGATAACAATGGAAGACAATGCTTTTTGTAAACATGGTTTTATTGTTCTTTTTTCCCTCTACTACAAATATCATTGTTTGCAATGGTTGGTCTTGGACCATCGAAACACAACAGCATTACCCCGGAAAATGCACAAAACAGCAACCAGACAGGTGACAGGTAGGATCGAAACTAGAAAAGGCAGGTGGGACTAGATTTGACTTTCTAAGCAGCAGAAAGAAGGCAATCAAAAAAGCAGCCCAACCTGTGACATGCAGGGAGCCTTTATTAACACGAAAGGTAGATTTGAGTTGCAATAAAGTAGAGGGCGTGATGGGGAGTCTTTGGCACGTAGGTCACCTGTAAAGCCTAGCAAGGTCTTTCAAAACAGTAGCAAGTAGGTGACCACCCAAGTCGGGTGCAGCAAACGTCTCAATTTGCACGTATTTAACAGCATGGAAATACATCGGAACGGAATTAACTAGGACACACGTCCACACAAGAAACGTGGCAAAGCGAGCGAAATGTCTGTCGGTTACAGGCAGGGGCATAATGCCCATTGGGAGGCAAAACATATGATAACATTGCAATTGAGAAACACGGGCTTCAGCCACCAATGTATCCAATAGCGGGAGGGTCAGACGGCGACCTGCGAAAGGGAAAAAAGAGGGGGTGTCAAAAACAAATTGGCTAGCAGTAAACGCCAAGATAATTTCCAAAACAGGCAAGACGGGAAAGTTTGTAAGCTAACACATTATGTTCACCAGCGATGTGGCAGGCTTGTAAAGCAAAGTTGTACTTAACAGATAGCCAAAACAACTCACGCAACCAGTTAAGGCTTAAATAATGAAACTTGTCAATTACGACAACCTCAGGGAAACTGCCGGGAAGACCAACACACGCCATTAAGCCTCATTTCCCCTCCCCCCAAGACACCTCGGAGTAAGCTCAGATTCCCCGATTCGCTGCGATGCATCTTCTGCGGTCCAGCCGGATGCGGGAATACGAACCTCGTCCTGAACTTCCTCTGCAATGAGGGAAGGTTGGAATACAACGGACTCTATGTGTGCTCCAAGACCCTGTTCCAGACCAAGTACGAGAGATTCAGGCGGGCCTTCGACGAGACCTGCCCGGAAGTCGCGGTGATCTGCTCGAACTATGAGGAGGTACCGCTACCCGAGGAACTTCTAGACCCCAGGAAGAAGACCGTATTCCTTTTCAATGACTGCATGATTGAAAAACAGGATAGGATCGAGCGGTATTTCGCCTTCGGTCGGCACGTCAACGTGGACGTCTTTTACCTGTGATCATACAGCAGGATACCGAAGAGGGTGGTCCGAGACAACGCAAACATCCTGATTCTCTTCAGGCATGATGACGCCAATCTCAGGCATGTCTAAAACAACCACGTCGGGTGTGACATGAGCTTCAAGGAGTTAAAGTGGACGTGGGGAGTGTTGGAACTCTGACCCGCATGGGTTCCTAGCAATCGACTAGATCAAACCCCTGAGAGATGGGAGGTACAGGCGCATGTTGGATTGAGACGTTGACGAGAATGTGTGTGTTTGGGTTGACGTGGACGTGCGATTTTTTCCCCTCAATAAAAAGCCATGGCAACTCAGCACAGCCTGGACCCTTTCTCCAAACAGTTCGAGGCTTTAAAACAGCGTCTCAAGCGGAAATTCCTCGACGCGAAACTCGAAAGGGTCACCGAGTCGGAGCACCTGATGAAGATTTTCACACCGATCGTGGACCCCATCCGAGAGCAGACCAAACTCTGAGCGATAGACAGCAAGGAGGCAGCCGCTCAACGCCAGCTCCAGATCAAAGAGCTGCTGGCCATCAAAGCCGGGCAACAGAAACAACACATACAGCACGGGAAAAAACTTCGGAACATTCAGAGGGCCTTGGAAGCTGCGACCGGCCCCGGGTACAACAGGGAGGAAGATGGAGGAGATACGGAAGACTCGGAATCCGAGCTGGCTTTAATGCCGGAGCGATGAGACGGTTATCCAGCTCTAGGGAACACCAACCATTGCCTTGCTCATGCAAATCAAAGCCATGACACCGAGCACTCGAATGCGTTACTTGGAGGAAGAGACTCCTTTGCTCGACACCGTGCAACTGGGACTGCTGGCTACCGAGTACCTGAGCATGTTTGCCACTAGGGAGGTGCTCACCAACCCCACTTTTGGTATAAGGCACGACCCGGAAAGAAAACGGTACAAGATAGGTTCCGCGGATGGGTACTTCGAATGGGACGACGTGGTAGTGGGAGGGAAAAAGTACATTGGCACCAACGAGTTGTGGCAGTTGATCATGCTTAAGAACCCCTGTAAACTGACCAACGATCACCCGAGTCTGTTGGATTATCACTATATTTTCAGGAGAAGCAGCGCGGTCTACAGAGACCACGATCCCGAGTCTAAGGGACTGAAATCAAGCTCCGGTTACAAGTACGCGACCTTCATTAAACCGGTGTTTGGCAAGGAGAAGCGGCCCCAGCAACCGATTCGACAAGGGGAAGGATACGCAGGGCGCATTAAGTCCGTTAAGTGGCGGCAACTGGCTCAACAACGGGAAGGAAGTAGTAGTAAAAGTGTACGAAGTACGCCACTTCCGGTTTGGACGCCATCTTGGATCGTGATGTCACTTCCGGTTTGTGACGTCATTTTTTTCAGTCAAATTTCTGGTTTTTGATGTCATGTCCGGCCTTAGAATGACCAAGCTGTCGATGCGCCATTAAGCCTCATCTCCCCCCCCCCCCTTAGAAAGTGTACGAAGTACAGCCACTTGCGGTCCACCATTTTGGATCCGCCATATTGAATAAATGACATCACAAACCGGAAATGACGTCAAAAACCAGCAATGACGTCAAAAATCCATTTTTTTCGACTGGATGTGACGTCACATTTTTATGGCTTTACCCACTTTAGCCTCATTTGCCCTTCTCACTGTATTTACCCTTCTTTACCCCTCTTAGATATTGAAAACCCAAGAAACTACTCAAAGTGGCTGAGACAGTTGGAAGTATCAGAATATCAGAAAAGAAACGACAAGGAAACCATTCAAAACACAACTAACTGCTTTATTCATCGTCACTCAAACAAATTACATTGCAAGTATGGACTTGGCATGTATGTACAAGTTCTCAAATTCATCATGGGAAAAAGGGACGAATGTACCATAGCGATCTACGTAAGCAAACACACCAGTAATATCACATGAAGAAAACAAAAGAAAATCTGATGCAATAAAACCTTCAGTTTTACAGTTCATAACAGCTTTAGTGGAACAAACGGATGACACAAATAGATGTTCTTCAGTCTTCTGTTGGGACATACGTACAACATCCAAAGTCAATAGTACAGAATTAAACAGTAAAAACAGCAACAAGAATGTCTTAAAAAACCAAGGATGTTTGGCAGCATCAAGTAACAGTCGGTAACCGTCCATGATAAAAGTGGCGCTACAAATGAATCAAGTCACTAACAACATCCGTTCATATAGGTGATGACGTTCGATGTCTAACGAAAAAAGCACGGTCAATTTTACACAGTCCAACCAGTAACTCGTCAAAACCTAATGGCTTGGGCGTCCTTTTGTTTGACGGGCAGAAACGTACCATTAGTTCAATAATATCGCTCCCAGTAACAACTTAACCATTAAAAATAAGCTCACGACTTTTAGTCCATCCTAGTATATCCTTACGTGATTTTATACGTGTTAGTTGATGTGAAATATAAAACCTGTATGTTTCAGGTACTGCTGAATAAATAGCCTGTTCAATCTTAGTCAAATCCCTATCGTCAGCTACCTCATCATCGTGGAGATCCATTACCAACAAAGACTAACAACCAAATGAAAGGAAGACACAGGAGACAAGCTTTTATATGCAACATTTAATAAGATCTAAAAACTACAACCAATAAAATACAAAACGCCAAAACCAGCCAATAACATACAAAACCCAGCACTGATTACTGACAAAAAATGACAACATATGCACAAAAGCCTGTAAAATAAACAAAAATTACAAACAAAAAGTATCTTTAAGTCAGAGCATGACGAAAAAGGTTGTCGTACGATAGTAGTCATAATTGTCACACCCTAGAAAAATAAAAATACTTATTGTTTGTTTCGTAATGTATAATGACCGTACACCACAGAATCCAAGCCTGTACAATCAACGAACCTTTTTGTATCGGTCACAGATAAAGCCAATTTATTTTGAACAATGCTGTAAACTTCGTGGAGATAGGACCTCATACTAGACTGTTCAAAACTAAAATACTCATGATCACGAAAACACCTATTGTAATGATCACTCGTGGCAGTACCCTGTAACACAGATTTCTGCACCCCCTTCCCCACATTCTTGTCACTATTGTTACAAGTATAACAATACATCTTACTCTTCAAACCAATGAACGGCTCTATGGGCAATGAATTGCACTCATTCTTGAAAACTCCAGGTTTAGCCTTGTCATCGGTGCAATATCGACTAGTTGGGTAGGAGCTAGTGTCAAAAAGATGCAAAGATTGACCCATGTCAGCGTACACATCTTCAGTTTTGATTTCTTAAAAAAACCTATCTGTGTCACTTCCCAACAATCTACAATTCTTACCATACTTTTCCAACATGTAGTCGTAGTTGTGAGAATACATTACTAATATACTCAACTCCAAAACTGAACAGCCAAGAAAAACAGGTTTATTCAAAGTCACAATTTGTTTACGCATTTTGAAAAGAATCAAGTTATCGTTCAAAACATCGAAATACTCGACCGTAGGCTTGCTTGTCAACTTGAGAGACTTTTTCACGCTAGTACTCAACTTCACATTTATGTACTGCCTTACATTTTCAATGGCCTTACCAAAGATGCTATTATTTCCCAATTTATAGAAAGACCGCTCAAATTCACTCTTTGCCTTTTTTCGTTTCATGCTGTTGAAATTGATGTAAGGGGCCAACCACGCTTTCTCGGTGAACTTAATGCTAGAATGAATTTTAGTGACTTTTAAGTCCCTTCGAAACGTTATACATCAAATTCTTGTAATAGCAAATGTACTCCTTACATTCCATCAAATGAGGAACTAATTTTCGACCCGGAACGTAAGGTCCTTGTTTAGCAGCCTGTTCCTTGTTAAAGGGAGACAACATATCTTCAGTTATCACGATATGTTCTGGAGCCAAAGGGTAGTCACTGTGTGAATCGTGCAAACCACCCGGATATTCAAGATCAACCTTAAGTATGCAAGGAGGCAAATAAGTCAAATCGAGCAAAGCGAGCTCTCGTTCTGTAAGCCATACAAAATGTGAATAAGGTAATGGCATGCTCAAACAATAGCCATACAAATTATTAGCATCTATGTACATAAGGTAACTGTGTTCACTGTGTGGATTTAACTTGATACCAAAGGGTTATTAGTACGGGCGCACCGTTTAGAGATTATTCTGACACACCTCGTATGGCTGCAGTAAAATAATTGTACATTGTAATAAATTTCAGTAATAAATGCAGAAATGTCCACAAGTTTTCGTATAAAAGTCTTGAAGTCTCACAGTATTGTATCACCACTTATCTCCATCACACCACTTTTTTAAATGTTCCAGCAAAGTACTTGTAAGAGGTAACAGTCCAAAGCTATGAAAAAATTAACAATCACGCAAACCACCCTAATGACTGCCTGGTTTGTCACACTTGTCGAGATTTATGACCCCTCTCTGGTTTGGACTCTCTCCCATTTGGGATATGGTTGGAGGAGTACACACCTAGAAAATCACTACACAATGGCCACAAGATATCGTCTATTTGTTTTGTATTCATTCTGTAGAGAGTACGTTGCGCTTTTTATCAATATCCAATAAAGCTTCTTTTTCACCCAAAAACGCAACGGTGAAGTTTTGAGCCAAGTTTCCAGAGAATTTCAAGTCTACACGGACAATAACATTGTTAACTAAAGACACTTGAGTAGGGTCGTTAGAATCGAAACAAAATAAGGTCCTCCCAGTCGACTTGTAATCTGCGTAAGAAATAGCCACACCAGTATTTTGGTACTGTATTCCCAGTCCTTCGTACAGCGACATGTAAGCTTGCACATATTTATTATTAGCGAAATCGCAAGTCAGAGGTTTTGAATTGTGAGTTATACCGTTAACGAACAATGCTAATGAAGTTAAACCAAAATGCTGGAAGAAAAATGGTCCATTGGCATAAACGCCATTAAAAGCTGAGTGTTTGACTAATCCTATAGCTACTCGGCTGGGAAAGTCACCGTTAAAATAATTTTCAATCGTTGCGCTTCATGTGCCTTGCAGTAAAGTGTGCTTTGCAGTAAAGTGTGACTCCTAAAATCAGTTTTTCTGTAAGGATATTTTGCCGACGAAACTGTACTGAGCTACTAAGATGGAGGGGGATGGAGTCACCTTACGTACGTACGGCAGTTACTCCAGCAGCATTTAAATACATGCAAAATTCTGCATGTTGATGCACGAACCAAATTTTAAGTTCAGTATTATTTAGTGTAAGTCGCAACTGGTTCACCAAATCGTGGCTGACTTGACCTATGAGATCAATTTCAGCCCACTGCGCAGCTCTAGCTTGACGAGTTGAATAGGGTACGGAGAGCGAGGATTCCAACTGAGTTTTTTTCGCTTCATCACCATAACTTAAAATGGTCTTCATGAACGCCTTGTACCCGTAATGGTCATTGGTACCAGTAGCCCATTTACCGTTAAAGCTGATGTCGACTTGAGAAAACATGGCGTGTAACAGTAAATCGACAGGTCCCATCAGTTGACTTTCAGCGTCGGAATAAGCAGACCCATCGCCGGACTTGACAACTTTAAATCGCATGTAAATTAACGTGTTCGAGATATCAATGTAATCATCGGAAGGCGGAACCAGGAAATCGATCACATGATTAGCACCTATAGTTGCCACTGGGCGATACTCCACCATCTTAGTTTTCTGGACCGATAACTGAACCGAAATTGTTCAGTAGACACTCGCAGGAATTTGGGTGAAGGTACGCCATTTTGACTCACCTGAAGTAAAATGATACAGAAGGGAGAAGGGTAGGCATTTATATAGGCAGGCCTAATCGAGGACGATTTTAGGCTTTGATGTTTTCTTTCTTCATTTTTTGCAACACTTAGTTTTAGTTTTAGATGTCTTTCTTTTCCATTTACGACCACTTCCACGTTGTTGCAAACTTCTTCCAACTTCGCTCATGACATCACGACCGCTTCTGTAAATCTGTCACGCGAAGCATCCTTCCACGACTTGCCTCCCAACATGTCAGAGCCTATACTGATGCCAGTAAAGAGAGCCGTTTGTCCCAGAAAACTGCCTATCGCCTTCAAAAAGGGCATAGCCATTCTGCCCAAGCTAGATAAAGTTGACCCGAGACCGTTTCCTGACTGTGCCCCGTGACGGCCGTAATATATGGGTATCCCTCCCCCGCCTGCTCTTGATAGTACTGAGTGTAAGGACACGTTCCTCTCATGATGTACGAATGACGTATGTGAGGGAGGGAGGAGTGCTAGCTTACTTATAGTCTACCAAAGGCCGTCTTTAACGAAGACGCAACACCATAGTGTGAGAATTATGACACTCGGCGGAGTCACGCGTCTTGTCCCGCTGTATTTACCCTCCAAAATTCCGCGCGCACCCTTTAAGTAGAGCTATTAGCTTTTAAGTCTTGTGAGGTCGCTGCCCCATGCTTCAACGAAGCTTCATTGCCAAACTTTTCACATCAGCGTTGCTAACACAGGAAAAAAGGCAAAACGTCACAGGTATGCTGTTTCTCTGTGTATTGCCAAACTAGGTGGTTGGTCTGAAAATTGGTAACCAGGGGTATCTTGCACCAACAAAGTGATGTAACCTATCCCCCGAATCGTAGCTAATTTTAGTCTGGCACTATCGGCAGTCGGAGAATTTAACAGAAGGGGCTCCGTCATAGGTCTATAACCAAAAGTCTGTTTTTTTTTTAAATAGCTACACTCATATTAGGTTTAGAGTTCTGAAAATGTATGGATGCCCAGAGGGTATCTCTTGCTATGGGCATACCGAATTTGAATTATCTAGGACAATAGGATTTTGGGTTGGATAACTTGAATGCTACATGGAGTACTAGTTGCCATAATTCGGCTTTTTTCCTATCAGGTGTAGAACTTTGAAACAGTAGGGTAGCCGAGATGGTGTCTCCAGTCTCTTGCACATAAAAGTAGAAGTGTCTCGGATGACTGGTTTAGAACTGGCGAATTTTAACCTCTATCAAGCCATGGGCAGAGACCACTGCAGCAGTGTGCAAGGTGACCAGCACATCTTTTCGTAAGTTATGTGTCAAGGTTTCAGAGCTAAAGGTACATGTCCCATGACAGAGGGAATAAAAGCTGCTCAGCCACCTTTTGTCAATGAAGACAGTCGAAGTAGGCCATATCGATGACAAATAATATGCTAGGTCGTGACATTAAGTTCGGGGATTGTAGAAGATAAACCCGAATAGGGATTGACAAAAGACTCACCAGGGATACATCTTGGTGCAGCAAGTGTCCTGTTAGAAATTTTTATAAATTGACTGTGCAACAACTGGTTATTTGTTTCAATTACTTTGTACGGCAAAATTCGAATGCATTACACAGCTTGACGAATAAAGATGTAAACATGTCATTCAGCTGCAATGATATAGAAAATAATAATTACGATACCTTAGTGAATAAAGCCACTACTCCTTATTCCGGTAAATTTTCGACTACGTACTACATCTACAGTTTTACAGTACAAAAGGCTGAAATCAAATTGCCAATTCTTTGCAATTTGGTTTTAGGAATTTTTAACAGTGTGTTAGAATTGTTTTAAAAACGCAAACAAAAAACGTGTGGAAGTTTTTTTTTTGCCAACAAGTAGTAAACTAGCAGCAAATGTTATAAGCATGGTTACACTGCTCGTGGGCCAGGGTCTAGTATACCGTAGCCTGATTCAAAGGTTATATTATAACATAGGAAACAATAATACAATAGCAAGGATTAATCACCAGTAAAGTATAATGGTAGGGTGGTATGGCATATTACTTACTGTAACGTCTCAGGTCAGGTGAGTGCTCTATTTTTCACTCCTATGCAAGGAGTGAGGCTAAGAAATTGTAGTACCACCATGAAAAAATTTATAACAACACTTGCTTGCAGCCAGCAAATTTTTTATTAATTACATTAGATGGAGAATACACTAGCAAGAAGGAAAAATAGGGTTGTTACTCTTATCCAGTTTTTTCTTTGTAGTTTAGAATAACCTGATTTAGGGCTTGTTTTGCAACATATTGACATGAATTTTATAGTTTGTAAATGACCTGTGACTGTTGTGATTTTCCTGCGACTGCCGTAATGCATTTTGAGATAAAACAAGGTTCAGACTTTCAATGCAAAATGATCCCGAAATTGTGTATTAAATTCAGAATGCTAAATCCATAATGTATTGTTCCTCTTAGCTGCATCTTAAATCCCCATCTGTGCTAAAAGGGGTTGATTCACCTACTCACCAAAACTTTGTCGTCCCTTTACTACTAGAATATTTACATCGAAGAGTAAAAGTCGGGCCTCTTGTTTTTCTAGACACATGCGGAAATTGAGGAATTTACGAAATGCCTTGACGAAGAGACCAAAATGCAAGATGATTGTTTGCCGCCATCAGGGTTTGATTTTTCACAGTGGGATAACACACGATTTCCCTATAATTTAGACTGGAGGAATATGCCAGGTCGGGAGGGGATTGTCACTGATGTAAAAGATCAGGTAAAAGGTTTGAACAAAACTTGTAGCAATTTAATTTACTTATTTATTATTAAAAATGGTAAGCAGGTCATATAGGGCAGGGTAAATACCCATGAAACAATTTATTAAAATCTCTAAGGTTAGACAGACTATCTGGACCCCGGGGCGAAATTGCAAAACCACAGTTTGTCTTCTTGTTGTTTTTCAGATATTTTTAAGCTATGATCTCTACACCAGCGGTTCTCAAACTTTCTCAAGTGGTGGATCGGTAAATGTTTTTTTCGTGGTGCTAGGGACGGCATCTTGGTGGATAATGTGAACCGGGGAAGGGAGGTAGAAACTTCGATTTATAACAGAAATGTATACAGCGAAATCGAGGTTTCTCCCTGCCCACGGTTCACCATAGACACCATGGTGCTGATTTATAACAGAAATTTGTTCACAATGTATCACATTTCTTTATCAAATCGTTAAGCTGAAAATATGGCAAGCATTTTAAATATTAGTTTGTTAATAAAATGTTTTTTACTCATTTTAAGCCAAAAAATGCAATTGAACAAGTCAGCCTCTTTATTTTTTGATAGCTTGTCAATCTGTAGCTCGATCAAGGATAATGCAACGTGTAGTGGAGAGCAACTATCCAGTTTATTTCTATATTTTGTCTTAATGACACTCACGGCTGAGAAGCCAGACACAGATTGGTAGGTCGATGGAAATGAGAGAAGAGTTTTTATACCAATGTCGGAAATATTAGGGTATTCTGCTTTCACTTTTATGTAGAAAGAAGCAAGTGATGATGTTGTGTCAAAAATTATCTTCACTCCTTCAATGACTATGGCTTGTTAACTAACCTCAGCTTTATAATTTATCGTAATTTCAT
Organism: Lithobius niger; assembly: GCA_023313725.1. NCBI lineage: Eukaryota > Metazoa > Arthropoda > Chilopoda > Lithobiomorpha > Lithobiidae > Lithobius > Lithobius niger. The sequence continues at coordinate 13,649 of JAHWFP010043977.1, read as the reverse complement.
GTGAGATTACAACAAATTATAAAAAACAAACATTAAATTTGTTTAAAATCAACTTATAAAAAAATTTCGGTCGTTTTCGTCATCGTGAATTTCGTTTGTTGGTGGTGTTATAGTGTTAAAGGCCTGGTGGCGTTATACTGGTGAAGGCCTATACCATTAACCCTGCATACGAGTGCCTTTAAATTTCGGCTAAACTTGCACATATCTTCAGCAATGAGCTTCACTATCGTAATATTTTTTGGGACAAATTTAAAAGTAAGTAGCCTACATTGCTTTACAAAATTCTGTCAATGAAACCAACTATGTGAGTGGGAGAATGTATTTGTTTTTTAATATAAATTTTATAAAACGCACATCAAAAAGCCTTGCCCATCACGATGCGACATTTTTTCTTTGAATTCTTTTTTTCTATTTTCCTTTCTTGTTTCTTGTATTCCTTGCATTTTTTCCTTGTACTTGTAGTATTACAAAATTTTCTTCTATGTACAAAGAGTACATATCAATAAAACGTGTAATGCCAGAATGTGTACGCACTACAGTTTCACTTCTTTTCAACAAATGATTATTAGCAAGATATAATAAAATACAATAATATAAAGTAATACAATACAATTATTACAAGCATCAAATCTGGTACAATACATATCGCGTGCCATGGTGAAGTCTTGGATATGCGGGCAATCCTGTAAAATAGGATTTTTTCGCCCGTTTAATGATTGCTGTCTTTCACTCACATTTCTGCGTGAAACAGTTCCACTACACCTCAAACTAGGATGGTAGAATCACAACGTTTGCCCAAAAAGTTTTTGTTGTGCGAAATAGTAATCACCTTCAACTAAGAAAGGCTGCCACCAAGATTCTGGTCCCAATAATCACAACCACTCAGTCATTGCTAAACATCAACCCCTATCCCCTGTTATGATATATAGTTGAATGATTCCGGTTGTGAGGAGAAAACTAGTGATAGCCTTTCGAAATAGTTGATTGCCTTCGTCGCGAGGCTGACACTTTTTTTCAACTTATCATAAATGAATTTTGACTCTGCAGAGTAGTAAAAAATCTTCAGCTAAAATAATCCCGAAAACAAACCCGTGGTTCTGAAGAGATACAACATAGGGTGCCATCTGGTGGTCAACCGTTTAACGTCCATCTTTTTAACATGAATACTGTTGAATATCCAAGTTACCTACTAACTTTGGTTGGTGTTTCCTCGGAAAATAAATAGTTTTTATAACGGTTATTTTTCTTTGACTGAGTGTTGCAAATGCGTGTCACAGAGGAAAGCAAACATTCATTGTAACTAAATCAAACAACTTTAAATTCCGAATTCAGTTCCTCCACAAAAAAAACTGCTCGTGAAATGATCTTATCTTTAACAATAAATGGACACACCTTATGAGTGTGTTCGTTTATTGCTAAAGATATTTATTGTTTCCATAATAATGTTTGAAAATTGAGTAAAGTTTAAATTATTAATTTTAATTTTAATGAATGCATATAGTACAGAGTACTTGTTTTTTTTTGTAAGCAACAAGCCAAATTACAAAATAAACTGTATATATTAGTATTAAAAAACGCTTAAGCGTATAAAATACGGATGTAAGCCTTAAAAAACTTAAAGCCCTAAAGGAACAGATATTAGAAAAAGACATGTAAGCCATCAGCGTCGCACTAATACGTGTAAAAGAATCTCCAGCGACCCAAAAAACAAGCTGGAGCCTATTTTACACGTATTAGTGCGGCGCTGATGGCTTACATGTCTTTTTCTAATATCTGTTCCTTTAGGGCTTTACGTTTTTAAGGCTTACATCCGTATTTTATACGCTTAAGCGTTTTTTAATACTAATATCCCTTATTTTTTTCTTGTTTTAGCAAGAATAACACAGAAAAGAACACTGTAATCACCTTAAAATAACTGTTATAAGAGAGTCTTTTCCATGGCTGATTCGTTTTATACTGCTAAGAGTGACTTTTGCACCCAATTTCATGTTTTTAGCTTGATCTATAAGAATTTGTTGCCCAAACCCCTGGGAGGCATCACGAGAAGGGTTTGGGCCGGGGGGGGGGGGGGGCACTGATGGTACTTTGGGTATTTCATTGGGGTCCATGGCTGGTTCGATTTTTACTGTTAAGACAGACTTGTGTACCAAATTTATGTTTTCTGCAAAATTTCTGCAAAAATTTGTTACTCCGCTTAACGATTTCTGCCCAGTGCTCTACAATAATAATTGCTCTGCCGATGCGAATACTGCAGTAACATCAAAATCGTGTTCAAAAGGCCCTGATCAGTGTTAATACCTACATTTTGAGCTGTACAAATTGAAAATTAGTTCATTGGTTCGATCTCTAGGTGAAAGCAAAAGTTCTAACCCATTTGGCTTTCCGTGTCAAGAATAATGTAGTTACATTAAAATAGCATGCAAAAGGCCCTAGGCCTTGTCCATACGTACGTTTTAAGTTATAGAACTTGAAAATCGGTTCTGTGGTTCGATCTCCAGGCGAGGACAAAGAGTCCCAACAGCAACATTAATGATTTCTGCCCAGTGCTCTGAAATAATAATTGCTCTGCCGACGAGAATACTGCAGTCACATCAAAATCGGGTTCAAATGACCCTGGTCGGTGTTAATACCTACATTTTAAGCTACACAAATTGAAAATCGGTTCATTGGTTCGATCTCTAGGTGGGAGCAAAGGTTTTAGCCCATTTGGCTTTCCGTGTCAAGAATATTGTAGTTACGTTAAAATAGCCTGCGATAGGCCCTATGCCTTGTCTATACCTACGTTTTAAGCTATAGAACTTGAAAATCGGTTCTGTGGTTCGCACTCCAGGTGAGTGTCGTTGTTTAGGTAAGAATTGCCGATCATATCGACGTGCACAAAAATTTTATTGACACTCTAAATGTCGATGGTATTTTGACTTTCTCGACTTCTCGTGTAGTTACCCGCGTCAAACCCCAAAACTGGAGCCAAACTCTTGTTGCTCGAAAAGGACAAGCCGTAGTTTGGATCGGTAATTATCAAATCTGTTCTAAAAGTGTTTAGATTCGGAAGAATCATAATGGCATCCTTGCTGTGGCCATTCGCATCTATCACCGACTTAAGAAATTTATTCAAATCTTCGATTGCATAAGCCCCCGGGGCGACTAACACTTTCTGCCAGGAAGCACCAGCATCGGTCGTGTATTGAATTTCGTTAATTTTTGACATGATGTTGTGAATGCTGCTGTTCGTGTCCAAATTAATCAGAGCCAATTCGTAAATTTTTTCAGAGTCCAAATGAATGGGAGTGTTTAAATTAATTCTCAAATCAGAGTCTTTGCCGGAAAGAATAATTGAACAAGAATCCATGATGTCTTTTTTTAAAAGGCAATAAACTTGGAAAGGAGAAAAAATGTGAAAGCTTAACAGCACTCGCACGACCCCCGCCAGTTTTGGGAACTCTCAAAACGTTGCTCATTCGTTATTTTCACGCTTTAAAGCGTTTTAGAGTTTCCACAATGAGAAAGCTGAAAAAGCATCTGCATGGCCCTTCCGGTTTTGGCAACCCTTAAAATGTTGCTAATTCGACATTTTTACAGTTTGAAACACTCGAGAGCTTTTTAAAGTAATCACAATGTGAAAGCTCACAGAGCATTCGCACGACCCCTCCAGTTGTGGGAACCCCCAAAATGCTGCTAATTCGTGATTTTTTCGCTTTGAAAGCTTTCTAGAGTTGTTACAATGTGAATGCCCCAAAAGTATTGGAACTACCCCCTCGGATGATGCCACTACAGGTCACGTGACCTTTCCGCTCGGAGGCATTTAGGCAGCTAAAGGACTCATGTAGCAAAAGGACATATTTAGGTATCAAAAGGCCACCGAGATAGCAAAAGGACAATTTTTGGCAGAAAAAAGCACTTTCCAATGGGTCACCTCGACCCATTTTGACCTCGACCCGGTGACCCGGTGACCCATCTTGGCTATGGCCGCACTTCCAGCATGCCTAAAATGTAAAAAAAAGGACTTTCCCACCCTCCTTCAGACCGATAAAATTAAAAAAAGTGTGGGCCACCATATTAGAAAATGGCTGCACTTCTGATTCACACGGGCGCTGCCATTTTGAATGACGTCACTTCCGATTCACAAGGGTGCCGCCATCTTGGATGACGTCACTTCAATGGGTGCCGCCATCTTGGAAAATGGCCATACTTGAATGGGCGACGTCTTGCATGACGTCAGGAAGGTAGCAACAGGACTCAAAAAGGTAGCAAAAATCACTTTCCCACCCTCGTCCAGATTGACAAATGGGTGCCGCCATATTGGATTTACGGTTTACATGAGCGCCGCCATTTTGGACCGAAAGTGACGTCATAGGTCGCGTGACCGGAAGTGACGTCACGGGGGGGGGTGGAGGGGGTGGGTCCTCATATCGTAAATTACCACTACTCCCACCCAGACCAAAAGGAATTCTCTAATGTAAGGGTGGTAATACATTTGGGAAAGAAGTGTCCTAGACCCAGTCCAAATCACAGAGTGGGTGACACTGGGTTCATACAATTGTTCGCTGTCTGTCATTGAGCAAGTACCTTAACAGCAACTATCTTGTGGTCATCGTTGCTGAGTGGTGAGAGAGCTCAGCCTGGTTGCCGGAGGTTTGCGGATCTTGTTGAACCCCTGGAAAGGAAACCTTGGCAAAGACTCCGCCAGGACTGCCGGCCAGGGTGGCGTGAGAGGCTACCATGCTCCTTCAGTGGCTATGGGATGTATTTTGGCTAATTCTGGACAATCTTTCGGCCCCGATGATTTACCGGGGTTTCCCGGGTCGAATCCACGGGCTGGCACCTCCCATTACCAGATTTCTTCTTCTCTAAAAAAAATGTGGTGCTGTTCAAAATTGAGCCGGATAGCCATACAAGCATTAATTGCTTCGACTAACATAAGACTCGTCAAATTTTACTTAAAAAAAATTAGTAATTCCATTCAATCCTTTCAATGTTCATATATGCAAGGTCGGCCAGATTATTATTACAAAAAGGCCCGAGGGGGATTTACTGAGGTCCACACTCAACCCGCAAAGTTTCAAACCGCAAAAAACGTTGTGGGTGTAGACCAACCAAATTGAACTAAGCATTTTGCTGCCACCTACGTTCCTTTAAGACGTCTTTACATAGAAACACATAAGGATAGTAACACATAGGGATGCAGAGGAAAATCCAAATGTTTGACTGGCCGCCATTTTGGGTGAGCTCATTACTGTATCAAAGCTATTATTGCAGTACTTTTCTCTCATGATGAACACCTTTAAAATAAGGTATTCTTCCACCCTAATCTTTCCATTGGAAATTTCTGTATTGGGCCCTGCTCCTTCCCCCCCCCCCACCTCGAGGGAGAGTAGCCAAAATGCCGGTTGTGTAGAAGTCAGATCCTTTAACCAAACCTACATTGCCAGAGTTCATTATCTTCTTTCAACCCCTTCAAAAGTTCTGAGGCTGTTTTGGGACACCCTGTGTTACTTGACAAAACAACAGTAAGACTGATGCTATGACTTGGTTTGGGGATCTTGGATGCTAGGGGTTGTTAATTATGCTAACGTATTGGGCTTCCGTCTTCTATCTTAAGTGATGCCCGTCTTATTAACAAGAAATTCAGAATCCCTGTAATTGGAAGTGTATAGTATTGTTTCTACTTACTTTATGTTCTGATTACTGCTCCGAGATGATAACTTAAAATTGGTGTGTAGTGTTACGGTGAATACCACATTTCGATATCAGTAGAGTAGAAAATAGTTAAACAATAGATGTGCCTAACATTTTAGATATTGATTCTTATTATTATTTTACTATAATTGCTGAGTCTCGACTAACCTTGGATATTTTTGAAGAAGTAACCCTCATTTAAATTAATCCCCATTATGCAAACGGTATTGAGCATCTGCTATCAAAAAGTCATGTTAGTGCAATTGTGAATTTAGAATCGAATTAATAACTAAGGCATACTTTTCCTTTTCTACACTGAGGGTAGGAAAGCTGACAAGTACTGGGTAAGTGTGTTCTGATTTTCTTGGTTCCATCGTGCATATGGCCATGGCCATTCTGCAGCATCGGGGTAAGGTTCCTCCGCATTCGAGTTTCAGACGTGAAAAATCGACGCTGGGTTTTCAGAAGAAAATTGTAAAGCTAGGATAACAGTG
>JAHWFP010043976.1:21228-35322 GCA_023313725.1 Lithobius niger | reverse complement strand
TACTTCTTGAATTTTCTTACCCTAACACACGTTCTTTTAGTAGGCAACTACTGCAGCCCGGGCTAATGATACCTTCAAAATCCCCTACAATTCGATGACAGTTAAAGAGCTACAAGATATTGCATTTCCTACAGTAAGTACGCTCAGAGTTGCCGAGTCTTGCTTAAGCTTACTACTTATCTATCTTTGAAAATATCTGTCTTTATATGTCGGTATGTCCGGTGACCAGCGGCGTAGCGAAGGCGACAAGTTGTAGGGGGGGGGGGGATGTGTGACGTAGGTGTTTCCCTAGACAGCTAGGAGAGCTGGGGGAGCCCTGCTACCTTCACTTGTAGGATCTGAGGCGTAGCCTCGCGGAAGCTTTAGAACTGTTGTAATTTCATTAGCCGTTTTTGGTCATTCCATGTAAGCTGCCAGAACAATTGTAACCTTTTCAATTCACTTAATTCAAAACTAAATTGTACTTATCCATCAAGAATCAATAATCATAGGAAAACATATGTATTTGTATATTTTACTTTTGGGTAAAGGAAAAGAAAGAAGAGGAAGCAGATTGATAGCAGAAAAAGTGGAACGAAAGCCAACAAAAAAAAAATATGAAGGGCACGAAATCACCATTAAAATTAAAAGAAAAACCTGCAGTTTCCTACTCGATTCGAATGCCTTTAGATAAAGCACGAATTCTTTCGTTTTACTCGTCAATAACGACAGAACTGTTTTACCTGATTTTATTTAAGAGCTGTTAGGGCCCAAAGCCATGCGCTCTGTCTAAACTTAACTAATACACACAAGAAAATGCATGGATATACACATGGGAAAGCAGCATGATTCATACATGAAAAAACAAGATAAGGAAAAGCAAAATAAGAAAAGCATGATGAGGAACCAAAGTCTCCAGCGAGTGATGCCAGGGCAGCTTAGACCCGGGATGGCGTACCTATGGCACGCGTGCCAAAAGTGGCACGCAGAGGCTGTTCTAGTGGAACGCAAGCCTTTCGGAGAAAATAGTGCACAATGATATTTTTTTCCCTAACAAAATAAACACACGTAGAAGTAGTTACAGTACGGTAGCTTTGATTTGCTATCCTCCCCTTCTCTTTACGAACACAATGGGAGCAGTCCAATGCTGATTGTGACGTGTGGCTTGAGTGAAATGCGACACTCACGGGCATTGTCAGAACTGATTGCGTGCGGTATGTAGCATGTTCAATGATGAATAATTAAAGATATTGGACAAGAGAGAAGCTTTTGTCAAATTCTTTAATTATAGGTCATTCAGCCTCAGCACAGAAACGGGCTGAAAAGAAAATACTACCAAAAGCAGATCAGCTTATATTTCATTGTTGGAATGAACTTCTTTGCGACTTTGCCGCCATGAAAGAGTTGGCGCTTGCATTATTAGCGACATCTGAATCCAGCTACAACTGTGGGCAAGTAGACTCACTCATCAACACTATGTATTCAACCACACGGAATCACCCCCTGGAATACACTATAGTGTCCGCGGCCTATCTTGAGTTCGCCCCAGAACGAACACAGATAAACGATTGTATGTTTTTGGTAGCAGAGTGCCTTGTTGATATCCAAGATGGTTACAAAAACAATGGCGGCCGTCGATTAAAGCCGCTCCCTCCAGGAAGACGTAGCCGCTCATAAAATACTTGCAGGAGTCAAGATACGCTGCACACAATAAGGCATGCATCAAAATGAAGCTATACGAACCACGCATCTAAAAATTAGCATATGAGAAACAATAGAAGTCGCTTGAATGCGGCACGCACTGCATGTTTTGAAAGCTAATTTTTGTTTTGTTGGCACTTATGTAACGAAAGGTTCGCCATCCCTGGCATAGACTGAACTCCCTGATGTACGACAGAAGGCAGCCATAATTGTATCAGAAAGTTTTTTGCTGATGCCGAAGATCAGGGCGAGTGACGCACCCACACAGTCATCATTCACTCATGCTCACTCATGCATCTCTCGGAGTTGGGCTGCCCTTAAATTGTGTCACCAGAAAAGGACGAATCTCTGTTTATGTCGATGAAGCTGAGCGGTGGCAGACAGTGGCGTGCTGGATTGGCAAGTCAACGCGGTTTGGCGAATCACCAGGTCACTCCGGATCACCATCAGATCTAGCTCTTTGAACCAGTGACCCAGTCCAGTGACCCACCACAAAGAATGGACCATGAGACCCTCATGACCACGTGACCCGTACCAACGCGTGAGTGCGGTTCAATATCTGCTGCTTTCACGCGTAATAAACAAAGCTTTCCCTGCTATTCTAAAGCGTACCAGCCACGTTTTGGAACATGGCCAACATGGGTGCGGATAATTGCTGCCTAGTGCCATGCAGCATGCTATTTTCATAGTTCGTTACGACATGACACGCTTTATTTATTACATGAAATATCGGTACTATGTTATAAAGCCGTTACAAGCAGTAACTTATCATAAATCAAGCAGTTTCTGCATTAATATCCACTGCTAGTGAAAGGAGCACTTAATTCTTTATCCGTGCGAGCAGGTAACGTTTACACGGCAGTACATTTGAAACATAATTCGGAAATAAGCCTTCAGCGAAAATTACACCTTTCAACACTTTTACGGCAACCAGCTCATCCCGATGAAGCTGCTTTTAGTTTTTTTAATAAAAAAAATTAAGTTATATATTGTCTGAAAGATGATAATGCTCGATGTTTAATTAAGAACACGTATAAGCTACAAGCAAGGAAACAGAAAAATCAGTATTAGTATTTCACACTATGGTTACATTATTTAGATTTACATAAAATTAACACGAAACCCTAAGATAGAATTTCAAAGCCACTCAAAGCCATATTTTACCATATTTTTAAAATAAGTAAAATAGTGTTAATATAAATATTCTTTAAAAAAAAAACACTATACATATATACAATTAAAATGTATGGTCAGAATCTCACACCTCATTTATTAAAAAAAAGTATATAAAACTAAAATACACACAGTATTAAGAAAAATAAAGAAAACCTGTTTACAGTAAAATTTCATAAAAATACTCAATAATAAGAAAATACACTACAAGTTAAAAATAAAGTTATTTACAATAAAATTCCTTTCTAGGGAAAATTAAATAAATACCCATTAAATAATACAATCTAGAAATATTGGCAATAAATATATAAAGACAAACAAACCCAAAACAGCATAAACTAAAAATGCTGAAGTATTTTAAGCTAATTAAAATGTAACAAACGCAGCGTCAATTACACAAACAGTTAACAGCTTTAAACAGTTTAAACAGTTTTAAACAGTTTAAACAGTTTTAAAATACAGTTTTAATATTCGAATTTCTGTAAAATTAATAAAAAAGTGAAAAGCATTAACAACGTATATTTCAAATGAGAGGTACTCATTTTAATTTCAATAAAGCTAGTGAATGCTTTAATTCAAGTTCAAGTGTACTATAGTTATTAATTTCTAAAATATCATTAGGAATATTATTAAAAATGTTGGGAATCTTATTACAAATCTAATTAAAATGAGCGAGTACCTCTCATTCAATCTTTACGTGGTTAGTACTTTTGACTTTTTCTTAATTTTACAGGAATTTGAATTTTAAAACAGTATATAATTGATAATTAACGCTGTTTTCGTTTGCATTTTAATTAACTTAAAAATGCCTAAGCATTTTAAATTTATGTTGTTTGGGTGTCGTTGTCTTTTATTTATTTATTGCCAATGTATCTGTTTTGTAGTTCCGTAATCATTTGTCCATCATGGGTAATTTATTTTTATTAGTATTATCTCGGATAGAATTATCGCTAGTGCATGATTTTAATTTTTGCTGAATCTAAAGAAATGTTTTAAGATAATACAGTAATTTCGTAGCTGAACAATTAGTAGATTATTACTTTTGAGGCATACAGCACAACTGGAAAAATGATTACCACAATGAATTTCAACAATTTTGTTTTGGCCCTGTTGCAATCTTTCAATTATATAAGTGAAAGGAGTAATAATTAATTTAGTCCGGTCTTGATTTTGATTTTCGAAAGTTATATTGGCATAGAAATTCGCCTAAGGCAGAAGGATGTGCCCTGTATTTGTCTGTTATTGTTTTCACTGCTTACTGTATTCAACTGCTCGTTATTTTACAGGTAGACCTGTCAAAATATTTAAATGGAATTTTTAAGAATACTGGCAAGATGTTCACACCTGATGATAACGTTGGTGTGCTTCAAGAGGAGTATTTTAAAAATATTGGAGAAATACTGCGTAATTACAATTTTGACATGGGACGGTAAGTACTGGCATGAGTGTATGTAGCCCATCAAAATTAATTTTGAAAATGTGTAAACTATCAGAATTTCTGTAGAAATGTTTTTTTAAGAAACATCGCTTGGGATTAAACTAACCGATTGTCTTCAATAAAAGTAAAAGCAACCAGAAGGCGAAGCTACTACCTAATCGCAACCGGTCTTCTGTACACTTCTGTCACTTTTGGGCATTTCCGCTTCATATCACGATTTTTTTTTTATTCATTTTAAATCATTTTGAACTCTGATCTAATGGTGAAAACAGTTTGTGTCTATCCGATACCTTTCCATAAATTATGATGGGATCTCTTGTCGGCCACTTCCAGTCACTGTGGGCCACTTCCGGTCACATGTGAGCAAGCATACTTCCGGGGTTTTTTTTATTCCTTTTAAATAATTTTTGACGCTGAATCTAATTGTGAAAACCGTTTGTGTCTATCTAGTGGCGTTTCGGAGTTGAAAAAGGCGACAGACGGACGGACAAGTCGTTGCTATAGTGTCCTCCCCCCCCCCTCCCGCTTTTGCTGTAGACTCAAACCTACTCGATGGATAAACTCAAAAAGGATTTAATCAAACTAAAAATATAAAATGCAACGAGGTTCGAACTAGAAATAGTTAACCTGACATTGCCAATTATATGACGCTCCTGCAAGATAAGCTACGGTGTCATGCGGATCCTGAAGTCTGAATGTATTGTTTATTTAATTTTTTAATTTTTTAAGCACTTTTGAACCAACAGTTTGATTTCTATTTTAATATAAACACCTTTTTCTTTTTTATTAATGTTGTACAGTTTTATCATTTTTAATAATTTTATTATAAATTTTATTACTATGCTGTTTTCTCGTGCGCTGTTAAATTCCATGCTAATTTGTCATTGCGCTGTTAAGCCATCCGGCTACTATGTTGCATGCTGAACTGCAATGCGCTATGTTGTGGTCGCGCTGTTAAGCCATCCGCCTACTATGTTGCATGCTGAACTGCGATGCGCTGTGTTGTGATCGCGCTATTATGACTCCACTATTTTTGTGTGCGTTATTATTCTTTGCTATTTTGACGCTTATCCGAATTTATTATACCATTTTCGCTCACTTTAAAAGTAGGTCATTCATTCGCCTTGATTGTAATTGTTCAATAAGGAGTAAATTTCCCTTGGGGACCTGTCATTGATTATCGCCGGAGGCCCCCGGGCGCGCAATTGGAGAGGAGGGGCCATGAAGTTTTTCGACCTTCTCGAGTGGTGGGGAGTCATAAAAAAAAACACTGAACAAACTGAAAGAAAAAGTCATTTTTGGACCTCAAAATGGCACTTTCAGCAGTCAAAATGTCTAAATCCGCCCCCCATGATGTGAGTGGACAAGGTTTTGAAGTTATTAGTATCAATACTACAAGTATAGTTTCTTTTTTTAATGAACTCTGTAGAAAAGCCTTGCTCCCTGGTTTCTTGGCTTCTTCTGTCTGTCAGGTACTGACTATGTTACGGATGTGGGCATACAAGCAAACAATGTGTTTATCGCATCATACATATAATATACCAGCAACACCGGACGCGAGCGACGATACGCCAGCAACAGCACCAACAGGCGAGAACTACGCAACCACGCAACGCCTACGTCACGACTCGCCGAGATGAGCAGCGCCTGCAATGCCATCTGCCGCCAACCCCATCTGCCGTCGCTAAACGGCATAGAGGGATAACCAAGATCATAATAGCAGCGCCAGCAATACGTACGCGTCAATAGAGGACGAGTTGGCAAGGTGGGCACCGAGAGCCCTTAGGCTGTTTAGCCTTTTTTCCCAAACTTAATCCCAATTTCAGTCGAATTTCTTGCTCTCCCAATTGTGCTATTTTGATGCTGAAACCAGGGAAAGGTTAGGGTTTCCTTTGGTGGGTATTTTCTTTTCGTGATTTTTTTTTTCACCCAACTTTACGTTTCTTTCTCGGGTCCTTTTTTTTAGGCGCTATTTAGAGCCTTTTTTTTTTTTTAAACAAAGGGTGAAATGTGGGTTAGCTGTGCAATGTTAACGGGCTTTAAGTTAAGCTGTTTTCGTTAGGCCTAACATCGTCGGATCTTTTTCAAATTTAATAAGAGAATGTATTTTGACCTTGGGAGTTCGTTTTTCGGGTTTTGGGCGTTAAGCCCGTTTTTAGGCGTATTTCAATTTTACTATTAAGTAAAAATTTTGGCTCATAGAAGCCATTCTCAATTTTAAATGTTGTGTATAAAAACAATATTTTCTGCTTTTTGTTTCCCCCATAATCAACTTATTAACACTAGGACCCGTCCTTTTTGACGGGGATTCAGCTAGTATTGTAAGAAATATGAGACAAGATGGGTGTAAGGAACATGGGTGCTTTATAGAACATTTTTAACCCAACGTGTGTTTTCGTTAAAAAAGAGGCACGTTTTCCTTCAACGTTTTCCTTCCTTTGTTGGGGCGGAGTTCTTTTGACTTAATTTGGCTACAGCACTTATCTTGGCCACAAGAAATCATCTGCTAAGTTTCAATACGCACACAAAAAGCGCTTTTTTTTTGGGGGGGGGGGTCACATTATTTATGGACCTTGAATGGGGTCCAAAGATTTATTTTTGTAGGATCTCGAAGGTTGGGTGGGGGGTCAACGAAAATTTGATGCTCACCCTTTCATTTTCTCCGCCCCCCCCCCCCCAACCCCAGCCATAAATAATGACCGGTCCCTTACTTGATTTGCAGTTGGACTTCACTTTTATGTTGCCCTCTGTCTCATTTCTGTACAAGAAACGTTACATTAATTTGCCTTGCGTTATTATCAAGAAAGTAAGTGAACGCATTGTTACTAGACTAGCCATATTGACTTCTCTATATCTGTAGTCTCCTGCTGGCGTATACCCTAACACCAATGCAATTTATGGAAGCTTTTCATCTAAAACTTTTAAGGTATATTAAGTCGAAATAACCAAGACTGTTTGTCTTTCCAGAGCTATTGTAAATTTAGAGATGCTACACATGATGCTAAAATACTTGATGACGTCTAACCTCTTTATGAAGACCAAGAGTCGAGATTTGCAGCAGCTAACCAATCCTCTTCCTGGAATAACTAATCCGGAACCGTAAGTTATAGGCTCAGTAGTTACGATTGATGTTGGTTCACTTTCAGAAGATCATCTTCATTTCGCAAAGATCTTGTTGGGCATTCGTAAGCTACTTGTTCTGCCCACGCTTCAATGCACCTAAGGAATAATTTTCCTATCTTATCTTCGAACGTTTTGGCACTACTTCTTGAGTATTCGAAAAAATTAGCCGTCCAGGTGGGCTCCAGCTCTCTTTCCACGCTTGACGGAATTTGCTCATAACGGGAAACTTGTACATCGATGCTTGGGTAAAACAAGTAGCGTACAAATGCCCAGCAAAATCTTTGCAAAATGTTCATGATCTTCTGATGTTACGCGACTATCACATCAGGAGGTATTCTTCCATAGCTTAAATTTAAATTTCGTGGGTAAAAACAAAATTACTTGATTTTTATTGGGAAAAACATCGACTTTGAATTTCTCCTTTGGGAAAACTGGAACCAGTTGCTTAATTTCCACACAAAAAAGAAATGATTACAGATTCTAATTATGTGTATACAATTTGTATATTAATACTGCAGTTAGCCTATTTTACACAAAACAAATTATTACAGTTTCTAATTAGGTGATCAACTTGTAGCCTACAGGCTGGCCCATAAAACACGCTACAGCAATATTCTTCTAAGTCCAAACTTTTTTGTTAGCACCCTCCAGAATCGTAAAGGGTCAGTCAGATGATGTCTAATAGAACGGGTAGTTCTGAAAGTCCCTTTACGGTTCTGGAGGATGCTAACAAAACAGTTTGGACTTGAAAAAAATGTTGCTGTTGCGTTGTTTATGGGCCAACCTAAATAATAATACGAAATTTAATTAAAAAAATTCAAAAGTGTGAACAAAAGTAATATACTGCCTGTCGCCACCACGACGGCATGGATCTATATAAGTTTTCTTTGAATGCAGTTCATTTTTACTTTACAGATGGTTCAATTGTGTCTCACTAATATATCTGTGGTTTCCCAATGTCATCGCCCCACAATACGAAAAACTCTACATCAACCAGTCATCAACTGTTGATGAAGTGAGTATGAGTTAAAGGCAGAGAAGTTTATGAATAAATTGACCACAGAAATGGCGCCATAACCTACCTAGCTATATTTTGAGATTGCTTACCGTCCTCTGGATCGTTAATATTGGAACGAGTATGAAATAACATAGACGTGATGATAAACTTGTACACCCACTGAGTCTATGCTTTCAGCAGGTGGCATTCGCATCACTTACCCATGCTAGCACAAGAAGCTGCATTTACTACCCTACCCTCCCTACATTAAGTGTATTTCCTACTCTAACATACATTAAGTGCATTTCCTATACTCTAACCTACATAAAGTGCATTTCCTGCCCTACCCAGCCATACATGAAGCACACTTCTTCCTCTACCGCGCCCTACATAAAGCGTATTTCCTGCCCTACCCAGTAACATGGACCCTTGCAACAGTATATTGACTTAGCTGCTACAACAGACAATTCTTCATCCTGTTGCTATTAGATGCATAGCTATAGTTTGTTCCACATTATGTTTTCAGAAAACTGACTGGATGACGACTCGTTTCCTTGCTCTAAGAGTGCAAAAACATGTGGATATCACACTTGGAGACGCTACAAAGTTACTGTTAGAGTTTACGAATGGGATGTTTACAGATTTTGGGCACTCGTAGTGGGAGAAAACGTGGCGTCTTACAGTCAGTTTTCTGAAAACATAATGTGGAACAAAGTATAGTAAGTGCACAGCACTAACGATCTTAAGGATAGGGGATTGAGGCTTAATGGTGCGTTGACAGCCAGGTCATTAGCGCCAACCTCAGTCACAGTGCAACGGTCCGGGTTGTCACTGCGCCTCACATTACAGAGATATTAAACAAACCCCAAACATAGATCTTATCGTACATCTGCACCTTCTGCGAAAAATTAAAAATCTCGGACAGGAGGACAGACTTATCGCTCAATTGACGTGCCGTGTCTCATGGAAGATGGAAACAGTGATGAACACCATCAAAAAGGTGACAATAAAGAAGCAAGTGACGGACCGTAAGTGGCCGTCGACACCAATGACATTTAAGAGGAATAACCCCCTCAAAAAGAAGCAATGAATGAGTGAGTTTGGTGTGCCCAATTCGTAATGGGCCAACAACACCTCTTTACGGTGACAAGCAGACCAGACGACCAAAGTATGCTCGTTTAGCAATTAAATAGTTTAGTGATGCTCAACAACTAAAACCCCTCCTGAACAAATAAACAAATAAACAAAAAATACAATAAAACAACCAAACGTAATGAACCAGAAATCTTACCTGGATGATAACTCTTTATTATTTTAATTAGACTTTTTTTTTAACAAGTCCTTGGGATTTGTAGTGTTAACTTTGGTACAGGGCCGCATGGATTAGGTTTTGTCAACAGAAACAACAAAACAAAGTGTTTACCTATGAAAAGCGATCAGACTTGATTTCATGTCATTATAATCAAAAGGCAATCGCAAACAAGACTGAGCAACATTTAAGATTTAAAAGCTTCCAACACAAAATGTCACAAAACAAACTTTACAAAAATAGAGAACAATCTTAAGTTTGTCAGAAATATAAGACCATCTCCCACAAAGTTACCAGTAACCTGCCTGTTGCGAGGTGGTTTATGTTCAGAAAGCAGCTAAACCTGAAAATAAGCCTGTATTTCGTATTGAGCTTCAGAATCCGGTTGATGGAAAGAGGATGCCACTTGGGGCAGCAGACGAGAGAAGGATAAACAATCGGCCCGGGCGCATAATTTTATTTTCGTAGACAGTTCAGCAAAATCCACTACGTAGCACCCCATGCAACCCAGCTGCGTACAGAAAATATCCGTTTAATCAGATTTCCTAACCTAACCAGACCTAAACTAACCTAACTACAAACACAAAGGACAAGCAATAAAGTTAATATGTACCCAATCACTACTAATGAGTGCGAAATAATGAAGTTTCACAGCGAGAGCCAAAAAAGGTTGATTTTTCGGATTTTTTGTTTGTTGATAAAAGTGACAAGGAGTTTTTTTGTTTTTTTGGTAAAAGTAAATTTGTCGGTTTTTAATGATGAACAAACATTCAAAACCTAACATTAATGCTGATTGCTTTAGTAATAGATCCCAGTTGTTTGACGCCATACTCTAAACCTGTTTTTTGGTAATGATGTGTGTTTTTTTAATGACTTAAAGTATCGACGTGTGATTATCAGCATTCTAAAGTTCTCGCAAAACCGACGTAAACACTGAAACCGGTCATTTTATTCCTAATTATCAAGACTTTAAAAAAAAAGTTTAAAAATAATAATAATAAATATAATTCTTGGCAATAATGACAGGAAAATGAAAAATGTTGACCCTCATGAAGTTTTGGACCTCGGCTCACCTGAACCAAAATGGGAATTTTTTCCTGCGGCCTTAGCATGAACCTACAATGATTTTTTTTTAAAGAATTGAAATAAATGTTGTAGAAAGTAAAAATTGGTTTTCTTTATTGTAGGCTAAAGAAATGACGTCGTATATTCTAAAGGCTTTCAGGGAACGACTGTTTTCCTTGCTTTGGTTGAAACCATCTGATCGTAAAGCCGCTATTAGTAAGGTAAGACAAAAACTGAACAATGCCTCACCCCAAAATACTTTTCGCCCAAAACAGAAACTAGGATGTTTAACGGGGATGTTATTCAGTGTATTTGTTAGATTTCAGAAGTGATTAAAGACGGAAAGCCAAAGGCTCAACAAGAATTAAATAAATACAGATGCAAACCTATTAACGTTGCCTTTTGGACTTACATGTCAGACTACCTGAGCGGGGAATCGAACCCACGACCTTTGAAACCAAAGGCCGAGGTCCTACCGCTGAGCCACACTGACACGGCCAAAAGGAAACGTCCATGCGGTAGGACCTCGACCTTTGACTTCAAAGGTCGTGAGTTCGATTTCCCGCTCAGGCAGTCTGACATACAAATCCAAAAGGCAACGTAAATAGGTTTGCACCTGTATTTATTTTTCAGAAGTGAGCTATACTTGGTATAAAATATTACATACTTCTCGACCGCTAAGTCCCACGCCCGTGATCATCATCATATGTTATAAGATACGTTTTTGGCTTAATGGTATGTTGTAACATATTATACTAGCGCTATTATGAGTTAAGATGGTGCGACGTGTAATTAATTTTCCTTAAGTCTTGAAGTAACATCCGTTTAAAGCTTTACATGGGTCGTCATACTTTACCAACTCATAATACCTTTGTCCCCCTATCGCACATCAGCTTATACACACATTACCGTTGTGAATAGGTTGTTTATACCCCTGAAACTGAAAACTTCTTTGCCAATTATATAATTTTTTTAATTTCCTTTAACAATTTTATACAATTAGACGTACCCATACAATGCTGCCTATAGTGTTTAGATTAGTCAACACCTAAAGAATCCTTTCTCTTTGGAACTCTCTTCCTAAGCCACTTATTTGTGCTACCACGTTAAACTCCTTAAAGGTACTTTTGGAGAAGTTTTTTTTTTGTGGGGGGGGGGGGGGAGGGGATGGGCTGGGTGCTTTCGTGTTAGCATTTGGCTGGTGCCATCAATTTTACTTTTTATTTTACTTTACATGTTTGTCTTTGGAATAGAATTTACGTAATTTGGGGAGAAATGATTTTAAAAAATATACCTATTCAAATTAACGAGGTTCAGACAGTTGTTTGCCAACGTCATCTAGTGACAAAAAAAAGTATTAAAAATGGAAATTATTATTTATTTCTTAAGATCGTATAAATATTGCGTATATATAGGAAGCCTTGGCAGTAAGCGACCGTTTTACCTTGTGCAATCGAAATGAGAAAGGCATAATAAGAAAAGTAAATAGCTTGAATGAGATACTACAGTGATACCAATACATGCTCCCATATACTGATCTTATATTAAATCATGATAACTAGCTTTAGATTATATTTACATAAATATAACACACTTAAGTATGCATATTTATTTTCTGTGCACTACAGTTGCTTGCGAGTTGTAAATAGTACAACCAGGTTCAATTGTTTTGGAACGTGGAATAGTGATGCATTCGCCCATTGTTAATTTGCTGTTAAATTGCTCATTCTCCTAATTTATATAGAATGCTTATATACCAGTCTAGCCTGTATATGTGCTTTTTATTTTAAATTGCAATCCTTGTTTGAAAATTCATACTTTATTATCATTTATGGCATGATCAGTATTTTCCGAGCGTGAGTGAATTATTATAATCATTAATTTTATTACTTGTGTGATATTTTATTTTTTGAATGGAAATGTTTGGTAGTCTATTTTTGTTGTTGTTGTTGATTGTTTGCAATTCAGGACCGCTCTGTATTATGTTCATCTTGTTTTTCCTTTATTTCTTTTGCAACCGTCAGCCCTGTAATGCCCTAACCCAAGCGGGGCGATTTGACTGAAAACAAATAATTCACTCCTGCTTATGTCAAGTGTGGGACAAAAAAGGTCCTCGGTGTTTACTAGCAAAATTTCAAAAATTCAGCTGCATAAACAACTCATATTTTTTCGCAGCGTTGTAAATCGGCACGCCCAGGGTCGGATTGGAAGGTCTCGGGCCTCCCTGCAGGGGCCTCGGGGCACCTCGCAGGGGGTGTTGGGGGAAGCGCCTTAACCTTGTACATTTGAAAGAAATCTGCATGAATTTGAACTTTTTTTTTGACTTAGGAGATGCAATTTTCGTAGGAATTCATTTCAAATTTACCCCAAATTTTTTTTTGAAACGAGGGTCTCCTGTTTGGGTAGAGGGGGGGGGGCCTCCAGGGACAGAGCATTGGAAGCTAGTCTAATCTAAAGAAATGGCCGTGTCAGTCTGGCTCAGCGGTAGGACCTTGGCCTTTGGTTCCAAAGGTCCTGGGTTCAATTCCCCGCTCAGGCAGCCTGACATATAAGTCCAAAAGGCAACGTAAATAGGTTTGCATCTGTATTTAGCTAAAGAAATCAGCGCGAATTTGAAACGGTTTCCTACAATTTATACATGCACGTTTTATAGGTATTCATTTCAAGTTTTTCGAGATATGTTTTTTAAATAAGTACCTCCTGCACTGGGGGGGGGGGCTCCTCGGGGATCCTTAGATGGTCCAATTCGACACTGGGCACGCCAATATGTCGAGGGCAGCAGTTATGTCGATAATTTATGCTTTCATACTACACAATCGTTCTCATGCAGTACTGGTGAGAAATTCCATGGCATTTAAAGAGTTAAATAAAGCAACCAAGTAATTCATTAATTTTCTCATTTCCTTTTATTTTTTCCCCCAACAGATTGACGAAATAAAAAAGAACTATAATTACCCTGACTGGACAACTAATGAAAACGTGGTGAATCTTTACTATGAATCGGTAGGTTTTTTTTTTAAATTAATTTCTTTGAGCCTTAAGTCAGCCGAAGCAACTCAATTGAACCGGCTCAATTTTGAACATTACCAGACTTTAGAGAAGAAGAAATATCTGGTAAAGGGAGGTGCCAATCCGGGGATTCGATCCGGGAAACCTCCGATCATCGTAGGGGCCGAAAGATTGTCCAGAATTGGCCAGAATAGTTCCCATAGTCGCTGAAAGAGCATGGTATCAAAAAGACAAACTAAGACTTTCATCGCATTGTTGGGATAACCAAAAAGACAAACCAAGACTTTCGTCGCACTGTTG